>JAWWLR010000128.1:33794736-33804994 GCA_035041075.1 Acraspis erinacei | reverse complement strand
ATTTGTTTGATTTAAATTAAATTTATTTAAATGAAACAAATCATTGTTTAACTAAAACAAATTTGATCTAAATCAAACAAATTCAATGTTTTTGATATAGGGCCAAAACAATGTTTATTTGATTCAAACAAACAAAGCAAATTTGCAATTTTTTTTTTGTTTTGAATACTTTTACATTCATTTTATATTTTTATTGAAAAATTGCGTCAGGTGATTTTATTTTGAGAATTTTCATTAGTAGAGTTGAAAACCGAAAAAAAGGATGGAAAGGAACATGGAATGTAAATTTGTGTAGAATTAAATAAGCAACGATGTGCCTGAAATACTTAGAAAGTACAAATTAAACGACTTGAATCTGAGATGAACTCGGAAGAAATGAAAAATGTTTGAATGTTTTTTTGTTGCAGTACATAATGCGCCAGGGGTGATGGAGACAGTGGGCAAACAAGTCCAGGTAGTGAGCGGACTGGGGGTGGGGGGTCCAGTAGGGCCCGTGGGCCCTGTGGGGGCAGATCTGCATCACCACCATCACCCCCACCCCCACGGGGGCCACGGCCACGGTCACTCGTTGGTCGGCTCAGCGGCGACCTCTGCGGCCAGGGGTCAGGCCCAATCGCACCAGAGTCAGGCCCCACCACCCTCCCACAATCAGCATCTACCTGCCAGGTCTACCCCCATTCAACTTCACAGGTCAGTTCAAAGTTCATGTATCTCAACACTTTTTCTTCTTTTTTTTTTCTCTTCTTTTCATTTTTTTTCTTCTCTTCTTTTCATTTTTTTTCTTCTCTTCCCACACAGTCACTTTGAGATGCGTTTCGATTTTTCCCAGCGGGAGTTGAAATTTAATTATCTTGCAAAATCAATACTCTTTGATAAATTGTTTAATTACAAATAATTTATTTCTTAGTGATGAGAATGTTTTTTTTTTCTTCAGTTTTTTTTTTAGATCGTATCGAGTTGTTCATGTCTGTGCTAATTTTTTATAAACTTCTAGAAGGATTCCGATTACTTCATGAAATTATAATGTTTAAATGAAATGGTAAATAAGCTTGAACTTGTTTACGCAAAATTAGTAGATATGTAGGGTGAGTTCTAGATACAAATTTCTACCTTACCGACTTCGAGACCATTCGACAGATCGAGTGCTTCCTGTCTGTGCTATGTTTCTGTAATCTAGAAAAGTTCTATCATGAAATTATAATGCTTAATTGAAATTACGCAATATAATTTCATAGCATCATCGGGACTCCTTCGAGAATATTCTAGAAACTTAGCACGCACATGAACCACTTGAGTAGTTGAAGAGCCTTGAAGTCGATAAGGTAGGAATCTGTATCAAGAACTTGTTGTTATCAATTGAAGAAATTGATTTGAGGTGATTTTGAGAAAGAGATTAAAGTAACCACGGCCATAATTTGTAGAGTGCAGAGCACTCGAATTATTGGGAGCTCGGGCTGCGCCGATAACATCGTAAATCTCGTCGCCAGGTCTCTGGAAACTCGGAATCAGGGGTAGAGAGGAGACGTTGCTCTCGATCGATAACGATGTGAAACTACGTGCATTGTGCAAAGGGTGATCTATGAAAGGTGCGAGTTGTGGAAAATGGCGCGCTCGCTAACCAACACATACATAGATCATACTATATACACGTTACAGTTTCGTTCCTGAGAACATCCGGTTTTTCTGACGAAATTCCCAAGCCAGAGAGTGGCAAAATAAACCTAATTGGATGAAGAATGCGAAATGTAACGGCAAAAATTACGCGAGTTATTACCGAGTAATTAGATAAATAAAAAATAAAAATATTCATTATTGTAAATATTATTTTTTTCCGCAGTTGGATTTTCAATTTTTGGATAATTCTACTTTTGAAAATGGAAGAAAATTTAATCTCCATTTTTCTTTAATTTTGAAATATCGAAATATTTATGCAATAAATTCCCATGTTGAAAATTCTGCTGTTGAAGATTGAAGAAAATTGAATTTTCAACAAATTACATTTTTAAAGGTTGAAAATTCAATTATCATTCTTCTTCAATTTTCAATTGTTGGAATGTTTATTTAAATACATTTTTATGTGAAATTTTCAACTTTTGAAACTTGAAGAAAGATCTTTAACCGTTAAAAGTTTAATTTTTAACAGTAAATATATTTATTGATTAAATTTTCATTTGGAATTTTCAGCTGTTAAAAATTTAAAAAAATTCAATTTGACTACTTTTTGCAAGTCGAATTCACTTATTTTAATTTTTTGGAAATAAACTTTTCGATTTAATTTCTTTCAAGAAACAATTGAGCTAAATTTCAATTTAACAAATTTCATCTAAAAATAATTCCAGGACCAGTGGAAGGTCATCTTTTCTTTCGCTTTTCTCGAATATTTAATCCCAACAACCAAATGTCAATTATCCGGACGGTTTGTTGAGTTTAGTATCTAGAGCGCGTATATAAATAGTATATGTGCCGATCGATATGGAATTCGCATTTGACGCTATTTGAGTCACTTTTTCACCAACAAATAGCAAATCTTTTTTTTTACGATTTTCATCTTAAATTCTCGGCAGAATCTAGGACAATCTTAACTTTTTTCTACACTTTGAGCATGAATCAGTCAGAAGTGACCGATATGAAGTCGATTTTGACAATGAAATAGTTAAATTCTCAATAAATAAAATTAATTTTCGAGACAAAAAAGCTCATTTGCAACAAAATAGTTACATTTTCAACAAATAGATGAACCTTCAATTGAGATGATGAATCTTAAACCAAAAACATAATTAATTTTTAAAAACTAGTTCAACTTTCAACCAGTTATTTAAATTTTCAACCAAACAGATGAATTTTTTTAGCTAAAATGGTATATAATTAACAAAAAGAATGAATCTTTAAAAAACAGTTCAACTTTGAACCAAATACTTTCATTTAAAACAAAAAGAATTTTCCGCCAAAAAGATTCACTTTTAACCAAAAAGCCGAACTTTAAAGGTACAAAAAAAAAAGAATCTTCAACCAAATAGTTTAATTTTCAACAGAAAAAGACTAATTTTCTAATAAAAAAAGTTTAATTAAGAAAAGAAAAATTCAATAAAAAAATAATTTGAAGCATAATAAGTAGTTTAATTTAAAAAAGAAATGAACTTTCGGCCAAAAAGATTAATTATCTACCAAACAAGATAAATTTGCAAGTAAACGCATGAACTTTTAACCAAAAAGTTGAATTTTCAACTAAAGAAGATTAATTTTCAACCCAGCAGATGCATTCCCAATTTAAACGACGAATCATTAGCTACTTTTAAAGTAAAAGAAGATAAATGTTAACTAAATAGTTGAATCTGCAACCAACAAAAATCAATATTCTACAATAAAAAAACAAATAGAATTTTTTTAATTAGACTGAACCAAAAGATGAATTTTCAGCGAAAAAAATTATTTTCTACTAGTAAAGATGAATTTTCAATAAAATCCTTAAAGTTCCAAATAAATAGTTTAATTTTCTACTAAAAAAAGATCAAGTATCAACCAAAAAATATTTTTCTTTTAAATAAAAAAACAGTCGAATTTAAACAAAAAGATGATTTTGAATCTGTAACTTTCACTAACCGAATCAGTAATTTTGAATTATTAAAAAAAGTAATTTTGAATATCACAGGAATTTAATTAGAAATTTTGATTTATAAGTAGTTTTACTGTTTTATTACAGCAGCCATATCAGTCACATAGATTGAATGAAAATCGGTCACATCGATTGACTGATTAATTAAGTCAGCAATATTGAAAGACTGTTTTGTCAGTAGAAATGATCGACCTATCAGTCAAAGTTTGCTTGGTTAATGTAATCAGTAACATTCTGACTGGTTGAACTTTAGAGTGTACCAACAAGAAGACGTGCATTGTCTTTTTCATCTCGTTCTAGATAACTTATTTGTCAAAAGTATGCATAAGACTTTTTCAACAGCTTCAGAAAATTTAGCCTTGCACTTAGTCGAGGGGACTTCCGCGATAATTTTTATCGACTTTTTATCTCATCGCACAACGAGTGCGTTGAGTAAAAATTTACGGAGTAATTAATATTATCTCTGCTGTTAAAACAGCGTCTCAACTCATCCTCTAAAGTTCTAGTTCTTTCAGTGTTGTCTAGGTTTGTTTTCACTTTTCAGAATTAATTCTGACTTGGAGTTATTTTTTAAAAATGTTTTAAGGTCACCTTCGCGCTGAAATGTTTTAAATAAATAAATAAATAGTGGATATTTCAATCAAAACTGTTTTTTTATTTTAAATATAAAACAGTTTAATTCAACCGAAACTGATTAATTTAAGAACACAAAGTTTTATTTTAAAAAAATGTATGAAGATTCTTTCGCAATAAAGGAATTGATTTATAAGAAAAGAAAAAGAAATTTTCAATTAAGTAAATAAATTTATCGTTAGAGATGAATTTCGAACTAAAAACCATGTATCTACAAAGCTCAAAAAATTCTAATTTCAACCAAGCAGTTGAATTTTCAAAAAAGAAATGAATTCTCAAATTTCTGCTGAAAATTATTTTGATTTACAATAAAAAAAAACAGCTGAATTAAAAAAAAAACGAATTTTTAACCAAATACAAGAATCTGAATTTTGAAACAAAATATAAGAATTTTTATCCCAATAGTTGAATTTTCAACTGATAAAGATAAATTCTCAACGAAAGAAATTAAATTACAACTAAATTAATGAGTCTTTATCCTTAAAAAAGGTATTTTTGAAGAAAGGAGGTAAACTCTCAAATAATTAGTTAATTTTCAACCGAAAGAGACGAATTTCCAACGGAATACTCAGTTTAAAAAGATAAATTCCCAACTTGGAATGGAATAGATACATTTTAATTTTAAAAAATAATAATTTTCAACAAGAATAAAACGAATTTTCAATAAAATAGTTGAATTTCCATCCAAAAAGATGAAATTGAAACTAAATTGATAAATCTCTATCCTAAAAAGACCAATTTTTAGCAACAATTTTCGGTTTAAAATTCAACATCTTTAGTTCCGAATTAAACTATTTGTTTGAAAACTTGGATTCTCTAGTTGAAAATTGAAATATTTCATTGTTTTGTTGAAAAATTGTATTTTTTGGTAGAAAATTAATCTCATTGTTCAATAATTTAATCTTTTTAGTTGAAAATTCAACTTTTCGGTTGAAAATAAAACAACTTGGATGAAATGTATCCTATTTTGTTAAAAATTCAATACTGTCTGAAAATATATTTTTTGTGGGTATTTTTTTTTTCAACTGAAAATTTCACGGTTTCATTTTTGGTTGAAAACTGATATTTCTTACTTTAAAATTCATGTGTGTTGTTCAAAAATCGACTTCTTGGTAGAAATTTAATGTCGAAAGTGCAATATTTTTAATTGAAACGTTAGGAATTTGAAACGGTTTAAATTGTTCGAAGTTTGTTTGATTTATTTATACAAATTCATGGACTTGAGAAACAAACTAAAAAATGCTTTTTTCGTATTATTTAATTATTTAAATGATGCAATTCATCATGAATTATTTATGATAAACTCGGGAAACTTTATTTATATTCGAAATCGATTGTTTACAAAAATGCGAAATATTTGAACTATGAAAAGCTATGAAAAATTAAGCCTGGAAAAAATCGGAGATACCTGGACAAAAACCTGGAATTGTCAGCAATTTTTTTGCCAGGATTTTTTTAGAGTCCCTGTAGTATTAGGCGGAAAAAGTACACTGGAAAAAAGTAGCAAATAGGATCGCAAATAGGGGAGTTGCGAGGCCTGGTGCCGGGACACTTGAATAAACATCTCGCCCTAGGGAGGGAAAAAAGTGAAATATTCAATGAAACGGATTTCCAGTTATTCCCCGCGTGCCGGCGAATTCTTTCCTTTTTGAAGAACACAAGAAGACAAGAAGACTTATGGCCACGATAGTCTGTACGTGTATTGTTGGTGGTATGTGTGTAATGTTGGTAGTGTAGCCATTGCTCGCGATTCGGCTCAGGACCAGGCCAACGTTGCCAGATATTTATTTCTCTATCTCTCCTGCGTTGCCAAACTCGAAAATCTAAAGCAATTGACTACAAAACCCTAAAACTTGGCTGTTCCACTGTAGAAATTGTTCACTTGCCAGACGATGCAATTTAAAACTCCTTTATTGCAATTGTCCTCTTTTAGCCTTTTTTTTTAAACTTGAGTCTCTTGGTGCCTCTCATTTTTCTTGGCTAAGGAATTATTTGTCAGCGTCTCTCGTTAATAAAGCAATTCCGGTTTT
Source organism: Acraspis erinacei (assembly GCA_035041075.1). Classification (NCBI taxonomy): domain Eukaryota; kingdom Metazoa; phylum Arthropoda; class Insecta; order Hymenoptera; family Cynipidae; genus Acraspis; species Acraspis erinacei. The sequence goes on along the minus strand of JAWWLR010000128.1, from coordinate 33,798,718 downwards.
AACCAATTCTACTCATCATTAATTTTTTTGGGGCTTAATTTCAGCAGATTTGCTGAATGAATCGAGAAAGAAATATTCGGATGATTTAATCAGAAATGCAATGACATCCCGATTTTGAAATTCCCTGACGTTTCGCGAACGGTTTCAAATGTTTCTTTTAGGTAACAAGCAAAAATTGGGTTTCTTAATTTATTTCAAACATTTTTCATTTAAAAAAAATGGAAGAATTAAATTTTCAGACAAAATTATTAATTTCCGACAAAAAAAATGAATTTTTAATCAAGGAGTTCAATTTTTAACTAAGGTGATGAACCTTCGATGAAAAAATGAATTCTCAAAGAGAAGTGTATTAGCTGATATTTCTACCGAAAAAGATTTTCAATTTTCGAACGGAAACTGTTGAATTAAACCTAAAAATACGAATTTGTAACCAAATAAATGAATTTTCAACCAAAAAATATAAATTTTGACGAAAAGATATAATAGTTACATTTTAAGTTAAAACTAAATAATTTTCAATCAAGAAAAAAGAATTATTAAAAAAAAAATAGTTAAATTTTCAACAAAAAAAGAAAGATTTTTAACAAAACGCATGAATTTTCTACTAAAAAAGGAACATTTTCAATCAAAAAAGGAATTTTCAATAAAAGAAATATTAAAAAAAAAGAATAATTACATTTCTGAAAAAAATTTTTTTTTCAAATAGTTACATTTTCAACCAAAAAGATGAATTTTCAACTGAGAATATGATTTGATAAAAAAGATCCATGTTCTACAAAAAAAAACAGAATTTAAATTTTCAGTTACAGAAATTAATTTTAAACTAAAATTATGAATATTACACTAAAAAATGTATATTAAACTAAATAGTTAAATTTGCAAACCAAAAGGTAATTTTCTGCCAAAAAAGACCGATTTCCAAGTAAATACATGCATTTTAAGCAGAAAAAGATTAACTTTCTACTAAAAACAGACCAATTTTCAAGAAGGTACATGCAATTTCTAGCAAAAAAGATATATTTTCAACCAAAATAGAAAGTGAAATTTTCAGTTAATAAAATAAATATAAAAAAACGAATCTTAAACAAATTATTTAAATTTGCAAACCGAAAACAAATTTCAATCCCAAAAGACAAAATTTCAACAAAACACATGAATTTTCAACTTAAAAAAGATACATTGTCAATCTAACATATAGTTAAATATTCAATTTAAAAAAAAAATTTCAACTATAGAGACTAATTTTCAAGAAAATAGTTCAATGTTAAACAAAAAAGAAAGGATTCTTAACAATAGCAAACATTTTCGATCAAAAACTTAATTTTCAATTAGAGTTTGTTTTTCATTAAAATAGTTTAAATTGCGACGCGAAAAGATTAATTTTGAACAAAATAATAAAATGTTCAACCCAAAAAGAAGATATTTGAACGAAAAACCAATAAGCTTTTCAAAAAATTGTTGAATTTCTCAGTTTCATGATGCCTTCAGATAGAGTCGGTTTTCATAATTTAAACAAAATATTCTGTAAGACAAGTAAATTTTTTTTCGTGGACATTTCGAAATTCAAAAAATTTGTGGTTTATATTTAAAAAAAAAGTTAAAATATAATGTTCATCGCGTTATTATGATCGCGCGGGAATTTTGTCTGGAGGTATTGAACGAGCGAACGCGTTGCACTCATTCAAAACTTTGACGCCTACTGGTCTCGTTTTATTTCATTCAAAGTGAGCTCACGCACTCACACCCACACTTTTGTCGTTCTATGACCGTCGCCTAACAAGTACTACATATTCTTCGAATCGAATCGATGCTTCACGATCAGCTTGCTATTCAAATTCCAAAGTGAGCATATTAAGAACCAAGCCAACGCACCTCATCAATTTTTATTTTAAATTAATATAAATTTCGATCGTAAAACAATTATTTTCTACAAATAAATTTTTAAAGGAGAAGAAAAAAATCTGCCTTAACTAGGATTTGAACCGGTACCGCCACTACCAATGAGTGGTGCCTTAATCAGTTACGCCAAAGCGCCACTCAAGGATAGTGACGTTTTCGGCTCGAATCCCAGCTATGGCAGATTTTTTATTTTTCAGAAATGATCTGAAGTAATCATTTAACTTCAAAATTTGTATTATTTAAAAAATTTCAGAACTCGGATGTGAAAATTTTTAAATGAAAATAAAATTGTCTAAAAATTAATTAAATTTAATTTTAGGGGATATCAAAAGATTTCTAACATTTTTTTGTGTTCTCAATTAATTCTTTAGAATATTGTAGAATTCTTTATTCTTTATAGTAAAGTAATGTACAACTTAGGAAATATTTTTAAAAATCTCGCCGGAAAAGAAAGTCTATTGAAGACAACTTTTCTTGGAATAGAAAATAAAGTCTAGCAAAATTTGCCGCAGGTTAATACTCAACCTAAAAAGTATCCGAATGACAAAGAAATTGCATTAACGATAAGATTTCCTGCAATAAAAAATTTAACTGTCGTAAAATATGCCGGAAAAGAAAATTAAAATCTGGACAAATATGTCGTAAAAAAATAAATGAATCATATTTTCTTATGAAAACTTGGAATTTGTAGATACTTTTTTTATGAAAATAAATTGAAATTTGTTTTAAAATTGAAAATTAAACTTATTTTGTTGAAATTTTGACAATTTTGTCAAAAAGTATCCATTTTGTTTGAAAATTCAACTTTTCTTTTAAAAATGTTGTTTAAAAAATCAATGGTTTAGTTGATACTTAATTTTAAATTCTGCTATTTGTTTAAAATTTTGTCTTTTCGTTGAAAATTTAATTATTCTGTTGAAAATTGTGTTGGTTTTTAATTTAAAATTCAGCTATTCAGCTTAAATTAACTTTTTTTGTTGAAAATTCAGATTATTTTTGGTTAAAAATCAATTTTTTGAAGTAAAAATGTAAATAAATGTAATTTTGATTGATCGTTTTTAGTATAAAATTCAAAAATTTAATTAAAAAATAACTTTTTTTAATTTACCTGTTTTTTAGAAATTTATTTTTTGCCTGTTTTGTGGAAAATTAAGTATTTTTGTTTTTTGAAAATTTATATTTTTCGGTAAAAAATGCAATTCTTTTGTTTAGAATTAATTTTTAAGCTAAAAATACATTTTTTGAATCGCAGATTTAACTATTCTATTTTTTGATGAAATTCGTTTGTTTTAAATTTAAAATTCAACTACATATTTGGTTGGAAATTCATATTTTTGGGGTAAAAAATTCAACTGCTTTATACGGAAGTAGCCTTTTGGTTGAATTCAAATATTTTTTGGTTAAATTCGACTGTTTATTATTTAAAGTTTAAACATTTTGTCGTTAAAAATCAAATATTATATTTATCGTTTATCGTCTTAAAGATTATTTATTTTTGTTGGAAATTTAATTATTTTGTTAAAAAGTCAACTATTTCGTTAAAAACTCATTTTTTTGTCTGAAAATTCAACTGTTTCGTGAAGAATTAAATTTTTGTTTTAAAGTTCATGTATTTTAATGAAAATTTGTCTTTTTTCCCCATAAATCCAATTACTTAAAAGGTTCTCAAGTTTGCAAACACTTTTCTTGTTACGTATTAACTTCTCCAGAAGAATTTAAATCAAAATCAGGTCAACAACCTGAAAAGTACATAAATTTTCGATGATGAAATTAGTAAACAGTTTTTCCTTTGACTCTGGCTCGATTTGGCCTTGAGACGACGGATTCTTATTTCTTACCCGCACAGAAAGAAGAACCTCTTTCAACAAACACTCAGTTGGTTTTAACCTCCAAATATGACTGAACATCTTGTTCTACTCTCGGGCCTTTTTCGGAAAAAAACCTCTTTTTATGTAACCAGAAACAATTCGGAAAATTTCAAAGGAGTTCTAGTGTCATTTTTTTTGTGATGTGAGAACATCCAAAAAATTGGGACACAATTTTTTTTCATGTGACCTACGTGGAGTAATATTTTCATGATTCA
>JAWWLR010000128.1:33722893-33737830 GCA_035041075.1 Acraspis erinacei | reverse complement strand
CAAGTTATTTTAATTCTAAAAGAAAAAACGTAAATTTTCAAAAAAAAATGTAATAGTTAAATTTTTTATTTAAAAAGTTAATGTTTATAAAAGAAAAATTAATTTTTAACAAAATGATACAATTCTCAAAGAAAAATGTAACAGTTTCAATTCAAAAAATTAATATTTAACATCAGAAACTAATTTTTAGCAAAATGGTTATATTTCATAATTTTGTTTTGAAAATTGAATTATTTTGTTGAACATTTCTTTTTTTTTTAAAGACTTGTAGATCGTTTAAAAATGCAATTATTTTGATGAAAATTTAACTTTTTTCCAAAAAGTCATCTTTCTTGTTCATAAATTCATCTAATTTTTGGAGAATTCATCTTTTTGGATTAAAAATTTATCGGCTTTTGTAGAAAAGTTCTTGGTTGAAAATTTATCTTTCTTGGTTGAAATTTGAAATATCGTGAAAAAATTAAAATTTCGGGCATGAAGAATCAAATATTTGATAAAAAATGCAAATGTTTGTGATTAAATTACATTGTTTTGGTTTAAAAATTCAATTATTTTGATGAAAATTTTAAATAGTTTGGTGAAAATTCAACTATTTTGTCAAAAAAGTTATATTTTTTGTGCGTAAATTCAACTGATTTGATGAAAATTCATCTTTTTGGATTGAAAATTCACCTTTTTTGGATTAAAGATTCATCTGATTTCGTACCAACGTTCTTGGTTGAAAATTCAAATATCTTGAGACAAATTCATCTATTGGTCTTGAAGATTCAACTGTTTTATTAAAAATTTAACTGTTTTTGGTTGAATTTAATACATTTTTGTTTTAAAATTCATCAGTTTTGGATTAAAAATTCAATTATTTCGATGAAAATTTAATTATTTTGATGAAAATTCAACGTTTTTGTTAGAAAGTCAGCTTTTCAATTCTCAAATGCAACCGATTTGTTAAAAATTCGTCTTTTTAGATTGAAAATTCATTTTTTTATTATTCAAAATTTATCTGTTTTCGTAGAAAAGTTCTTGGATAAAAATTTAATTTGTTTGAAAAAAAATCACCTTTTGTGCTACAGAATTCAACAATTTTATTAAAAATGCAACGATTTTTGGTTGAAATCAATTATTTTTGGTTTGAAAGTTGATCTATTTGGTTGAAAATTAATTTTTTAGGTCGAATATTTAACTATTTGGTTGGAAATTTCAATTATTTCTATGAAAATTTAATTATTTTGGTGAAAATTCAACTGGTTTGTTAAAAAGTCATCTTTTTTATTCCTAAATTCGACTGATTTGTTGAAAATCCAACTATTTGGTTAAAAAGTCATATTTATTGTTCACAAATTCGATCGATTTATTGAAAATTCGTCTTTTTAGATTGAAAAGTCATTTCTTTATTTTATTATTAAAAATTTATCTAGTATCGTAGAAAATTTCTGGGTTAAAAATTTACTTTTTTTCATCCTAAAAAAAATCTTAGGTTCATTATTTAACTTTTTTTTTTAATTCAATAATTTGGTTTGCAAATTGATCTTTTTAGGTAGAATATTTAATTATTTTGTTGGAAATTTAACTATCTTCTAAAAAATGCATCTTTTTTTGGCTTGAAGGATCAACTTTTTGGTTGTAAATGTAACTCTTCGACTTGGAAATCGTCTCTTCTGTGGGAAAATTGAAAATTCAGATTCGACTATTTGCTTGAAAATATATCTGCTTGTAATTGAATTCAGTTCTTTTTTGTTTTAAAATTCATAATTTTTTTATCAAAAATTCAAGTATTTTGATAAAAATTTAATTGTATTAGTAAAAATTCAACTAGTTTGTTGAAAAGTCATTTTTTTTAAATCGTAAATTCAACTTATTTGTTGATAATTCTTCGTTTTGGATTGAAAATTCGTCTTGGTTGAAAATTCAAATGTCTTTAAAAAAAAAAATTGTCTTTTGAGCTTAAAGATTCAACTATTTGATTAAAAATGCAACTTTTTGTGGCTAAAGTAAATTCTTTTTAATTTGGAAATTCAGCAATTTTGTTTGGTTTGAAAATTGATCTTCTTAGGTCGAATATTTAAATATTGAATTAAAAATTCAATTATTTTGTTGGAAATTTAACTATCTTCTAAAAAATGCATCTTTTTTGGGCTTGAAGGATCAACTTTTTGGTTGTAAATGCAACTCTTTGACTTGGAAATGTTCTCTTTTGTTGGAAAATTCCACTATTTTGCCAGGAAGTCATATTTCTTGGCCGGAAATTCGTGTCCGTTTGGGGTTGAAAATTCATCTGTGCCGAGTCGAGACGAGAGTCGATAGCATGCACACATCATATCCAATTAAATCATGGTTGTAATTCTCGTTTAAAGCGGCAATCGGAGCGATCTATTTTCATTAAATCAAAAGTATGGCCTGATTGAATGAACCACACGCGCTCACTGGAAGATATTCGGTGTCCAAACAAACCCAGACCCGCCTACTGCTGCTGCTGCTCCTCCTGCTCCTGCTCCTGCTGCCGCCTCTCTCCTTCCTCGATCACGATATCATCCCTATTCCCTCGGATATCCACTTAGTGATTAGAGTGCACCAAGTTCGACATTTGAAAACCGCATTAAATGCAAAAATTGCTTCAATCTCAGAACTGGAGAATGGATATCAGTTTTAATTAAAATGGTAGAGTCCGCCTCACTTGCACGCAGTCACTTTTTTTTTCAAGAAAAATTCACTATGGTCACTGTTTTTTTTTTTTTTTAAGAAAAATTGCAACACTTTAGTCATTTTAATCCATCTTTTTTTTATATATGATAATTTTTCTGTTCAAAATTTATCTTGTCGCGATTAAAAGTCAAATATTTTTTAAAACATTCGACTTTTTAGGAAAAATCAACTAATTTATTGAAAATTCGTTTTTTTTTGTTGTAATTGAACAATTTTTTTAACTGATAATTTAATTGTTCTATTTTTTATTGAAAATTTATCTTTTTCTGTTGAAGATTCATTATTTTACCTGGATATTCATCTCCTTTGTTGAAAAATGAAATATTTTGTTGCATATTCTGTTTTTTTTTTTAAATTGAAAATTAAATTTTTAAACGAAAAATTTTAATATTTAATTTGTTATTAAAAATGTATATTTTTTTAGTAGAAAAATTTAACTTCTTTTTTTGTAAAGATTAATCTTTTTAATTGAAAATTAAACTTTTTGGTTTAGGACTCAACTATTTGGTTAAAAATTCGCCTTTTATGTTCGAAAATAAAAGATTTTTTTATTTTGATATGAATGTAAATATATGTTTAAAAATTATAACTTTTTTTAATAATGATCTAGTGTATTGAAATTTCTTTTTTTTTTTTAATTGAAATGTAATTTTTTTTACTGAAAATTTAAGTATTTCATTTTTATTCCAAATTTATCTTTTATTTGTAGAAACTTTGCGTATGTTGTTAAAAATTCGTCTTTTTTGGTAGAAAATTAATATTTTGATTGAAAATTCGTCTTTTTTGGTCAAGATTAATCTTTCTAGTTGAAAATTCAATTTTTAAATTGAAAATGCAACATTTTTGTTGAAAATTCGTCTCTTTCTGTTGAAAATTAATATTTTAACTGAAAATTTAACTATTTCATTTTTTATTAAAAATTTATCTTTTGCCTGTAGAAACTTCAACGATTTAGTTGAAAATTAATTTTTTTGTTAGACATTCATCTCTTTTTTGGTAATGATTTAACAAAAATATTCAAATGTGCGTTTAAAAATTATCTCTGGTTGAAAAATTCTCTTTTTGGTTAAAAATTCATGTGTTTTGTTGAAAATTCGTATTTTTTTCGGTAGAAAATTAATATTTTGGATTGAAAATTATTCTTTTTTTGTGGTTGTTGTAAAGATTAATCGTTTTAATTGAAATTTAAGCTTTTTGGTTTAGGACTCAACTATTTGGTTGAAAATTCGCCTTTTATGTTCGAAAATAAAAGATTTTTTATTTTGATATGAATGCAAATATTTGTTTAAAAATTATAACTTTTTTTTAATAATGATCTAGTGTATTGAAATTTCTTTTTTTTTTAAATTGAAATGTAATTTTTTTTACTGCAAATTTAAGTATTTTCATTTTTTTTCAAAATTTATCTTTTATTTGTAGAAACTTTAATTATCTGATTGAAAATTCACGTATGTTAAAAATTCGTCTTTTTTTTTAGTAAAGATTAATCTTTCTTGTTGAAAATTCGTCTCTTTCTGGTAAATATTTGTTAATATTTAATTTTTTGGGGGTGAAGAGTAATCACTTTATTTGCAAATTCATCTCTGTGGTTGATGAAGGAACCATTTTTTTCAAATCTGTTTTTTCTTTCGTTGAAAATTAATATTTTAGCTGAAAATTTAACTATTTCATTTTTATTAAAAATTTATCTTTTGCCTGTAGAAACTTCAACGATTTAGTTGAGAATTAATTTTTTTGTTAGACACTCATCTCTTTTTTGGTAAAAATTTATCAAAAAAAAATTCAAATGTGCGTTTAAAAATTATATTCTATTTTTGTCAAGAATTCAAATATTTAGTTAATATTTTTTTTTCTGTTTGACTTTTCCTGTAGAAAATTAATCTCTGGTTGAAAATTTCTCTGTTTGGTTCAAAATTTATGTTTTTTTTTTAAATTCGTCTTTTTTTATAGAAAATTTATAGATTTTTTTGAAAAATCATCTCTTTTTGTAGAAATTTCATCTTTTTTGGTTAAAAATTTAACTTTTTGGTTGAGGATTCACTATTGTAGTTAAATTTTTTTTAACTGATGGTCAAAACTGAAAGTTAGGAAGACCCACCTTTTCCCTTTTTGGTTGAAAATTTCTTTTTTTTTTAAGTGGAATTGTAAATGTATTTGGTTTAGAATTAATATATTTGGTCGAAAATACGTTTTTTTATGGAAAATTAATTTCTTCGGTTGAAAGTTCACCTGTTTTTTAAATTTTAATTATATTTGGTTGAAAAATTTTTTCCCTATTTTTCCTCTATTTTCGTGAAAAATTATTGTAAATGATAATATTTGATTAGAAATATCTTTAACAAATTACCAATATAAAAATAAAAATACGTTTCGGATGTCAAAGAGAGCTGATAAATAATCTTTAATTGATTGTAATACTAAATTTATAAGATAATTAAAAGTAAAGCAAAGAATTTTTATCAAATTAATTTGTACTTTTATTAATTTCTCAAGGTATTTTAATTGCAGACTAGAGGGAAAGAATGCGCTTTCGATATCAACAAATACCACCAGTTCGAGTTCAACGACAATTTCCACGACAGAGTGCAAGGAAAAGAAGAAAAGTGGAAGTGCAACCGGAAGTGGGGCAAGTAGTGGGAGAACGAAAGACAAGAAGAAGGACAATCACGCAGCTTCGGTGGAAACAAGTGACGAGGAAGCTCAGCCCATGGATACCCTTGGTAAGCCTAAAAATAAAATAAAAAATTATTAAAAAAAAAATGAAGAGAATACTAAAAGATTTTTTATTTTTAAATATCAAAATATTTAAGCTAAAATTCTCTTGCAATGTAAATTAAATCATCTATAATCCTGCATAATATTCTTTGTTAAAAATTCTTTTTTCCGATTGAAAAGTCTTTTTTCATGGTTGAAAACTTAATTATTCTGTTGAAAAATCGTTTTTCTTTGTTGAAAGTTAATTTTTTTTCACTGAAACTGTAACTATTCAATTTTTTTATTTGAAATTTATTTTCTTTTTAGTTGGAAATTTAAGTATTCGGTTAAAAATTCGTGTCTCTTGTTCAATATTCGCCTTTTTGGTAAAAAATTAATCTTCTTGTTTGAAAATTTATCTTTTGGCTAAATTCGCTTTTTTTCTTCTTGAAAATTTATTTTTGAGACTGAAAATTGAGCTGTCCTATATCTAGTTAAAAATTCATTTTTTTTTAGTTAAAAATTCATGTATTTCATTCAAAATTTGACTTTTCTGATAGAAAATTAATATTCTTGATTGAAAGTTGAATTATATCAATATAATTTTAGGAAAACTCTACGGTTGTTTAAAATTGGTCTTTTTGGGTTAAAAATTGAACTAGAAAATTCAACTGCTTGATTCAGAAACAATTTTTTTTTGGTTGAAAATCAAGTTTTTTGGTTTAAAATTAATTTTTTTAGTTGAAAATTCAACTGGTTGGTTGGAACTTGATTAGGTAGAAAATTCATCTTTTTCAACTTTAAAAATATATTTTTTGGGTTAAAAATTAGACTATTTTGTTGAAATTTCTACTTTTTTGGCCGAATCCGATGCAACTATTTAGTTAAAAGTCGAAAGATTTTTACAAAAATTTATCTATTGGGTAGAAATTTAACTGTTTGTTGAAAATTATATACTTTTTGGATTGAAAATTCAACAATTTTGGTAGAAATGGATTACCTTTTTGGTTTAAAATTATTTGGTTTGATGGAACTTTCATATATATTTTTTTGTTTGGTACAAAATTCAATTCTTTAGTTGAAAAATTGTATTTTTGGTTCGAAAATTCACCTCTTTTGAATTTCAAATATTGAATTTTAATATCTTGTCCATCATTTATATCTCTTTTATGAATACAATGTTTTATTTTTGGTAGGAAATGAAGCTATTCTTGTTGAAGATTCTACTATTTTTTTGAAAATTCAAATTTTTTGGTTGAAAATTGAACTACTTTTTTGAAAATTAATTTTTCTTTGCAAAGATTCATAATTTTAGTTGATCTGTTTGGTGAAACACGCAATATTTTTAACAGAATATTCAACTATTCCATTTTTAGTCAAAATTTTTATATTTTTAATGACAATTGGTCTTTTCGAATTCAAAATTCTACAATTATGTAGAAATTAATTCTTTTTTGTTGGAATGCAATTATTTTCTTTAAAATGTCTCTTTTTGGTTTTTAAAATTCAATTTTTTGTTTGAAAATTCAACTATTCGGTTGAAGATTCATTTTTTTATGGAAAATTTAACTATTTCGTTGAAAATTCATATATTTGTTTGAAAATTCGCCTTTCTTGATAGAAAATTCCACTATTTGGTTGAAAAGTTAATTTTTTAAAATGAAAATTCGTTTTTGGCTCGAAAATTCAACAATTTGGTTGAAATTTTCTTTATTTCTTGAAAAGACAAATTTTTCTTGGTTGAAAAATCAACTCGTTCGTGGGAAATTTGTCTCTTTTGGCGGAAATATAATCTTTTTGGGCTCTAATTCAACTATGAAGTAATTTCTAATTGAATTAAACTTTTTTTTTGTAATTAAAATATTTTTTGGTTAAATGTTCCACTGTGTGAGTACAAATTTAACTATTTTATTGAAAATTCGTCTTCTTTAGTTGAAAATTTCACTATTTTGGTAGAAAACTGAACTATTAGTTAAAAAAATTACCTTTTTTGTGGTAAATTTATATTTTCGGGCTAACAGTTGATCCATTTTGTAGAAAATTCGTCTGTTTTTAATGAAATTTCAACAGTTTTGTAGAAAATTAAACTATTTGGTTAAAAATTTGATTTTTTTTGTTGAAAATCCGTCCCTTTTGCTCGACAGTTAAACGATTTTGTTAAAAATTGACTTTTGATAGAAAATAATTTTGGTTGATAATTGAACTATTTGGTTGAAAATTCGTCTTTTCAGGTCAAAAATAAATCTCCTTGATGCAATTAAACTTTTTTTTTGTTGAAAATTGAACTATTTATTTGAAAATGAACTATTTTTATTTAAAATTCATCATTTTTAGTAAAAAAAATTCCACGATCAGACTGAATTTTTATCTATTTTGTAGAAAATTCGACTTTTGGCTTGAAATTTAACATGTTTCGTAGAAAAGTCAGTTATTCGGTTGAAAATTCGTTTTTTTCGGTCAAAAATAAATCTCCTTCTTCATTAAATTAAACTTTTTTTTTTAAATAAAATATTTTTTGGTTTAAAATTTAACTATTTTGGTAGGAAATTCAACTATTTATTTGAAAATCAACTTTTTGGTAGAAATTCATATTTTCAGACTGAATGTTTATCTATCTTGTAGAAAATTCGTCAAAAAAATTGACCTTTGATAGAAAATAATTTTGGTTGATAATTGAACTATTTTGGTAGAAAATTCAACTATCTGGTTGAAAATTCGTCTTTTTCGGTCAAAAATAAATCTCCTTGATTCAATTAAACTTTTTTTTTTTGTTGAAAATTCAAATATTTATTTAAAAATGAACTATTTTGATCTAAAAATCGTCATTTTTAGTAAAAAAAATTCCACGATTTTGTTAGAAAATGCAACTATTCGATAAAAAATGAACTTTTTGGTAGAAATTCATATTTTCAGACTGAATGTTTATCTATTTTGTAGAAAATTCGACTTTTGGCTTGAAATTTAAAAAGTTTCGTAGCAAATTCAACTATTTGGTTGAAAATTCGCCTTTATCGGTCAAAAATAAATCTCCTTGATGCAATTAAACTTTTTTTTGGTAGAAAATTCAACTATTTTGATAGGAAATTCAACTATTTATTTGAAAATGAACTATTTTTATTTAAAATTCGTCATTTTTAGTAAAAAAAATTCCACGATTTTGGTAGAATATTCAACTATTCGATAGAAAATGAACTTTTTGTTAGAAATTCATATTTTCAGACTGAATTTTTATCTATCTTGTAGAAAATTCGACTTTTGGCTTGAAATTTAACAAGTTTCGTAGAAAATTCAACTATTTGGTAGAAAATTCGTCCTTTTTGGTCAAAATAAATCTCCTTCTTGGTTGAAAATTTAACTATTTTGGTGGGAAAGTCTGTAATAATATAAATGAATCAAAAGAGCGGATTACTAAATCACTTTATTTTGAAGTAAGTGTTGGGATTAGTTTTTACATTTGAAATTTCCTCTATTTCTTATGCTAATTGTTTTTCGCCTGAATCACCAGTTTCGCTCACTTGATTCACTTGATTCACTTGATTCACTTGATTCACTTGATTCACTTGATTCACTTGATTGACTTGATTAATCTCGTTTATTTCCTCCTGGCTTAAATTTTCCCGCGAATCGTCTTCCGAATTTGAATGGCACAATTTCCGGTGCTTGTGAACAAAATAGTAGCTGGGAAATTTACTCCCGCAGATCTTGCAGGGATAATACTGGACATTTAGGTCCAAGAGTCGGACCTCCCGTCGACGTTTGTCCTGTTGGCGTTGAAGATTTCGGCTAGATTCGGCTGGGAGGAGGTGCCTTCTCGCGTGTTTCCGGTAGCAGTATTGGGATTTGAAGGTGTGCTGGCAGTAGCCACAGGTGTAATTTCCGGAAACTCCGCAGTCGCCTCCTCCCGATGGCTCAGCCACGTCATCCGGTCTTCCGTTCTCGTCATTTTCACCTGGACAAATTATTCCCATTTTAACTCTATTTCACACTTTTTTCTTTCTTAGCTCGAAGCTTTTTCAAATTTAGCAGCCCGCAAATTTGAGATTTTTAAGTTGTTTCAAATTTTTAGGGCCTTAGATTTTTTTTATCACATCGAGCTTTAAAATTTATAAAAATAATTTGGGTTGAAACTTTAATCATTTTGATAGAAAATTCAATTGTTTAATCAAAAATGAACTTTTTTTGTTGAAAAATTCATATATTAGGATTACAAATTAAACTGTTTTGAAGAAAATTTCTCTTTTTGGCATTTTTTTTCTTTGTTGCTTAAAAATTCCTCATCATTTGTTTGAATATTTATCTCTTTTGGATTTAAAAAATTGAATTTAAACTTCTTTTCCAAAATTTATATGGCTTTTGGTATAAATCTAAGGTTTTTATTTAAAATTTATCTTTTTGGTTTGAAAATTCAACTATTTTGGTAGGAAATTCATATAATTGGTTCGAAATTCATTTTTTTTAAACGAAAATTCATATTTTCGGCTTGAAAGTTCAACGATTTGATAGAAAATTTATTTAGCAATTGGTTTTTTTTTTTGCTTCAAATTCAAGTTCTTTCTTGAAAACTTGTCCTATTTGTTTAAAGATTATTTACTTTGTTAAAAAATTAATTTTTTCCACTAAAAATCTAACTATTCCATTTTTTGTGGAAAATTTGTCGTTTTTAGTTAAAAATTCAATTATTTTGTTTGGGTATTCAACTTTTTGGTTGCAAATCAACTGTTTCTTGCGAAAATTCATAATTCCGAGTTAAAAATTTCTCTTTTTGGCTACAAAAATTTAGTAGAAATCCCATGTTTTTGTTAAAATTCAACTATTTGTTTGAAAATGAACTCGTTTTCGTAAAAATTAACATTTTCAAATTCAAAATTCGTTTTTTTTTTTATTTCATAATTCAACTATTTGTTTGAAAATTAATTTTTTTAATGAAATATCATATTTTTGGCTAAAAATGAACTTTTTTAGTGAGCATTCGTATTTTTGAACGGAAAATCTTCTCCTTGGCTTGAAAATTCAAGAATTCTTTTAAAATTTTAGACTTTCTTGGCTGAAAAATTTTTCTTGACTAGAATCTTGATTCTTTCGGTTACATTTTTTAAAATTTGTTTCTGGTTTCCTCCATTTGTTTTGTTAATATATCACGTATAACATTTTTAGTTGAGAATTTATCATTCCGAGCTTAAAAATTATTCCAAAGAATAATTTCAAATTTGAAATGATTACCGTATATTTGAATCTCTTAAAAATTAAAAATCTTAACTCTAAAATTGAAATACGTTGCATCTTTAGATCTTTGAAAACTTGGAAGCTTTAATATTCAAAATTATTTATTTATTTAAGTTAAATTAAATTCAACTTTCTCGTTTTGAATTTATTTTAATTTCGTTTCACCAATTTTAGTATCGTTTAATTAAAATTAAACTGAAATTCGTCTCACCTGAAGTGTTGTCTTCACTCTCGGCGCAACTTCTAGGACGAATTACAGTTCCAGAAGAAGGGGCTGAATAATTTTCATTTAAAACTCGGTGAAATCTCACTGGCCCGTCGCAACAAGCAACATCATAAATAACACTTCCTCCTGATTCGTTCCCTCTATCAGTATTTGACCTAAAAATAATTTTTTTACACTGAAAATTAGCCCTGTGTAAAATTTCTCAATAAATAATGAATCGATTATTAATTTATTAATAAATTATAATTAATTAATTAATTATTCTTCACCTTGAACGTCGTCTGTGGTGTCGAAAACTTTGTCCCACATCTGTTACCAAAATTTTCTCACTGCTTTCGGAAATTGTGGGACTTCTGGTTGGATGAGGTCGGGGAATTTTTGGCTGAATTTTAGGGTCTCCTGAATTTCGAAAATGTGAGGATGATTGCACTTGGGAAATTGTTGGCGTAAGCGATCGAGATCGGGACCTCAGCGGACGAGAAGTTGGGGATTTTGGAGACACTGATCTTTCCCTCGTGCTAAAAAAAAATAAGAATTTTATTCAAATTTAAAATTTCATAATTTAAATTTCAAATTTGAAATCGTTCATAATTTAGAACAGATCCAGCTTCGAAAGTCTGAATTTTCCATCTTTCCAAGATTCAAGATTCTCTAATTTTAGTTTATTTTAAACTCGAAGCTTCAGCATTTCTAACCCTTGATTTTGTAAATAATTGAAAATCTTAAAAGAGAATTATTCTAAATTAGGAAGCCTGAAAATTTATTGTTTGCAAATTCGACTCAATTTTAATTGTGGACTTTGACAATTTACTTTAAAATTCTTTAAATCTCTCAAGAAAAATGGTCAATATTCAATATTTAGTTCAAAAATAAATTTGGAAATATTGAACAAAAATATATCAACTTTTATGGCAGAAAAGCCATTTTTGTTGTTGAAAATTCATCTTTCATGGATGATAATTAACTTTCTTGTTAAAAATTCTACCGTTTTTTTTTTTTTAAGAAATTCGACTATTTGGTTAATTATTTCACTATTTGGTTGGAAATTCATTTTTTTTATTAAAAATAATTATTTTTTTGTAAATTCATATAGATAAAAATTGATCGATTTGTTAAAAAATTATTTCTTATTATGAATTGAGTCTTTCTGGTTAAAAATGATCCTATATATTGAAAAATCATCTCTTCGGGTGTTAAAAGTTTACTGCTTTCTGAAACATTTGATTTCTTGGTTTAAAAATTCAACTATTTTACTAGAAAATTAAGTTTTTTCTTGAAAATTCATATTTTCGGGTTAAAAATTCAATTGTTTTTGTAGAAATTAAATTTTGTTGTTGAGAATTATTATATTAGGGTTGGAAATTCACATTTTTGGCGGGCGAAATTCGTATTTTTATTGAATTCAACTGTTTCTCATTTATTATATTATATTTTCTTGAAATTTTACATTTTTCCTTGTTTGAAAATTAATTAATTTAACTGAAAATTCAACTACTCCATTGTTGGTTAAGAAAGTGTCCTTTTAGTTGAAAGTTTGACTATTTAGTTCAAAATCTATCTATTTTAGTAAAAAATTCTTCTTTTTTGGTAGAAAATTAATCTCCTTGGTTGAAAATTAAATTTTTGGTTGGAAATTATTTTTTAAAATTGAAAATTCAGCTCTTTAGTTGAAATTTAACTATTGTGTTGAAAACTCTTTCTTTTTTTGATAGAAAATCAAATTTTTGATTGAAAATTGAACTGTCTTAATTAAATTTAATTTTTTCCTTTAGATTGAGAATTCATAATTTTATTTACAAATTCATTTCGTTATAAATTTAACTATTTACTATTTTCTTTAATTGTCGAAAATTAATGGTCGAAAATTCATCACTTATTTAAAAATTCATCTCTTTTGTTTGAAAATTCAAATCTTGTTCACAATGCAATCCTTAGGAATTTAAAATATTTCTTATTGAATTGAAAATGGTACCCGCTTCAATTTTATTAAAAATAATTAATTCTCCCACTAATGGCCTATTTTCGGAAAAAAATCCTCCCATTTCCCCTCCCTCAAGAGCATTTCGAGCTCTGAATTCTCTGATGTTCAGAAAAAAAATATGAGTCTAGTCGGGATAAAAGTTCGGAAATATGGTAAATATTGAAAAATATTGATTGATATTGATCGAACCTGTGGGGAAGTGAAGATCCGGGATTCTGAAGAATCGGTGGAATAATGGGTGGCAAATGCAAAGAGGGCAATCGGGGAAGAATGGGCCCAGAACTGTATAAACTAGTTTGCGGCCAGCAAAAAGGAGGTCCAACGAGTCTATTTGGCACTGGTCTTAGCACATTTCCGGTACCAGTTTGTTGAACCGGAATCGCAGGTGGTGCTCGGAGTCTCAATAAAGCCGCTCTACATTGTTCCAAAGCTCCTGGCATGTGCAGCAAATGTGTCGCCAGTAAAACACTATAAATGTTGTCCAAAGTCACTTCCAAGTGGCCCGTGTACATGTAATTCAGCAAAGGTGCAAAAGCCTCTCCACCTGGAATTTTTTTGTTCAACCCCGTAAAAAAAAGCTTACTCAAAACTGAGAAAAAATGATAAAATTCAGTAAACATTTTATTGGTATGATTAAATTCTAAAATTCGGAGGACTGTAAGCCAGTTTTTAATTCAGAAAGAAAATTATTTACCAACAGAGGAGACAGAAACGGAGGTAATAAGAGAATTTCTTTCTGACGAAGTCGAACTTCCGGAATTGGATAATAAGGCTTTGAGGTATCCACTGTGAGCAGCCAAAATTCCTCGGTGGGCGACAAATTGATGCTCGCCATCGTTTCCAACTCGGATTAAAGTATCTGGAGGTGAAAGAGTTTCCAGGGGGCAAGATTGCTCCGAGCCAAACCAGGCTCGATAAAAATTGTACATCTTCTCTCGAGATTGAAAATTCCTTTTGAATTTTAACTAGCAATCAACTTTTCCTGATCTCCATATCGTCGAGTTGATCGCGAAACTTTGATTGATTTAACAACAAAAAAATGAAAACTAGAACCGCGGTTTCTTGATTTTGAAGCACAGTTGAAGATTCAAAAGTCACTGAAACATTTTTTTTGATTCACGATGATGAAAATGAGTGGATCACGGGATTCGAAGAAGTTTAAAGGTCGGAACGACAACGCATGTGGTTGTGATTTGAACGCCAGGAGCCGAGGTTCACTGGGGTAGTTTTACCACCCAGAGCCCCACTCCGATTTGTGCCACCCTCCCGAGAAGGGGGTGAGAAACGCCCCCAACGAAAGGAGATTGGCTCGACAACCCAACACGTGGTTTCGTCCTTCTACCTTCTAGTTTTTTTGATTTTATCGCAATATTGTCCGGGATAATTCTCCCGGCATGATCGCGCAATTAACTGAGTTAGGATAAGAGCACCAATTATTTCAAGCCGACTCTAATTTCTTAGATAACAAATTTTTTTTTTAGCATGCTTGGAACATTAGATTTTTCGAAATTGAAAAAAAAATTGAACTGTTTATCAAACCGATTTCATTTCCTTGGACTGTTACCATTTTTAAAATCAAAATAACTTCAAGTTTTTGTTTAAAAAATGGATTTAAAGGCATTCAATTTGATCATTTGTAATTAGGAAGAAAAATTATTTAATATTTAGCAGTTTCTGGTAGAAAATGAATATTTTTTGGTAATAAAATTCAACTGTTTTGTAGAAAATTAATTTTTTTTGTTCAAAGTGGAACTAATTTGATAAAAAATTCATTTTTAGTTGCAGATTTAATTATTTTATTGAAAATTGTCTTGTTTTTTGCATTTTTTTCTTTTACTGAAAAAATTTAACTGTTTATTTTGATCGTTTATTCAGTTAAAAATGTATCTACAAATATGTTTTTAGTTCTGTTGAAACATCAACTATTATATTATTTTATTGAAAATTTAAATATTTTCTAAAAAAATGCAATTATCTCCTTGAAAATACAACTGTTTTTTTTAAGTTCCATCTTTTTCTTTGAAAATTCGACCATTTGATTGAAAACTTACCATCATAATTAAAAATGTATAATTTCCAAACCGAGAATTTTATCCCCAGAATAGTAAAATTT
>JAWWLR010000128.1:33687271-33708688 GCA_035041075.1 Acraspis erinacei | reverse complement strand
ATTCAATTTTTTGTTTAAAATTGTATTTTTAGTGAAAAATTCATTTACTTGGGAGAAAATTCGTCTTTTATTTGAAAGTTTTTGTCTTTTGTTGCAAAATCGTCTTTTTTTATAGAAAATTATTCTTTATTGTTGAAAATTCATTTATTCCTTAAAAAATTAAACTATCCCAGTTGAAGTCTGGTGTGCGAAATCCGTCTTTTTTTTAGAAAATTAATCAAACTAGTTGAAAAATCATCATTTTTGTCGAAAATATTAATCAGTTTGGTCGAAAGTTAAATTTTTCAACTGAAAATTTAACTGCTCCGTTTTGGATGAAAAATTAACCTTTTTTATTTCAAAATTTAACTATTTGTATGTAAATTTCTCTTTTTTGATTGAAAATTCATTTATTTCGTTGAAAAAAACAACTTTTTTTTATAGAAAATAATTTTTTCCTTTGAAAGTTATAGTTAAAAATTCTTCTTTTCGGTTAAAAATCAGGTATTCCAGTTAAATATTTATTATTTTAGTTAAAAATTCATCTTTCAGGTTTGAAATAGATTTAATTTGTTGAAAAATAAACTCTTTCGTTGAAAAAGAATTGTTTTTATTGAAGATTCATCATTTTAATTAAAAATTCATTTCTTTGGTTAAAAAATAAGCTATTTTATTAAAAATTTGTTTCTTTTTTAGTTGAAAAAAAGTTTTTTCTTAAACTTAAACTCGTTTTTACTTTCGAATTCACCTGTATGTTTGAAAATTTGTATTTTTTAGTTGAAAATGAAAATATTTCGTTAAAAAATCGTGTATTTTGTTGAAAAAATGTTTTTTGTTTGTTGAAAATTCAAGTAATATAGTTCAATATTTATGATTTTGGTAGAAAAATTCATCACTCTGGTTACGTTTTTTAAATTGAGAATTAAAATATTCAATTTTTTGTTTAAAATTGTATTTTTAGTGAAAAATTCATTTACTTGGGAGAAAATTCGTCTTTTATTTGAAAATTTATGTATGTTGTTGAAAAATCTTCTTTTTTATAGAAAATTATTCTTTATTGTTGAAAATTCATTTTATCCTTAAAAAATTAAACTATCCCAGTTGAAGTCTGGTTGAAAATTAATTTTATTAACTAAAAATTCAGCTGTTCCATTTTTAGTTGAAAAGTGACCTTTCCTAGTTTAAAATACAACAATTTTAATGAAAATTGGTATTTTTCAATAGAAAATGAATCTACATATATTGTTGAAAATACACGTTATTTGTTATAGAAAAATATTTTTTTAAAGTTAATCTTCTTTTCTACAAATTATTCTTGATAGTTAAAAATTCAATTATTCTATTTAACTTTCTATTTTAACTGTTTAATTATTAAAAATTATTTTTTAGTTGAAAATTCGTCTTTTTTGGTAGAAAACAATGTTCTTGTTTGAAAATTAATCTTTTTGGTCAAAAATTATAACTATAATTCATGATTTAAAAAATTGAATTTTACATATATTTATAATATTTATAATCAAAGGTTTGTATTACATTTCAAATATTATTTCAGTCTAAAATGTTCCACTTTTAAACGATTCAATTTGAAAAAATTTCAAATTAGAAAAAGAACAATCGCTTAATATTGAGAAATATCTGACTGTTCATTTAAAATCCGTAATTAAAAATTAAATATGCAAAGACAGTAAAAGAAAAATTAAATTTGAACGTTATAAATTTTAATTGTTTTGTTTAAAAAAAAATTTAATTCATTAGTGAAATTTTTGAAAAAATATTTCGAAGTTGTGATCACATTAAAAACTAATTTAAAATTTGAAATTATTTTCAATAATTTAAACAAAGTGTCTACATTTACCAACAAAATACAGCTATTCGTACCAAAATTTTGGCGTTTAGAAGTTTTTAAAAAGAATGCTGAAAGGCTTCAGAAGAATAAAGAATATTTCTTAGAAAAATTGAAAATGATGAAATTTTCAAAAATTAATATGGAACATTTTAAGGAATCTTTTTCGACTTTACAGGAATAAAAAAAGTGTTTACGAAAAATTCGAATCATTTTAAAAGATGTTTATAAGTTCTGAAATAAACTAAAAAACTAATTTAAAATATTTTTAAAAATCTCAAACAACATGTAAATGTTTCAAGTTTTTAAAATAAAATTTGAAGCATTTTAAGGATTTTTAATCTTTTTAAATAAAAATAACAATTTTCAAGGTTTCTAGCTTAAAATTGCTTAACACGATATAATTAAATTTTTTTTAAATGTATTGATTAATTCTTCAATTTAGAGCATTGAAAATGATAATTTGGATTTGTATTTTTCGAACAGAATCTGAATCTCTGAACTCTTCTATAATTTGAAGCCGGGGAGAAAGCGGGAATTTTGTTTTCTCTGAAAATGATTTTGATTTTCAGAGATACCTAATAATGCAACCAAGTGCTGTTCGACCTGCTTCAATCGGATATCGCGACGCCTGGCGCCGCATTTGTCCGGTGGAGCCGACGCTGCCGAGGAGGGCAACGATTCCGCAATCGGCCAGTGGACCGAGGAGGAACTCGAGCAACTGAGGAGGGCGCTTCGCGAGCATGGGACAAATTGGCCCAAGGTCTCGGAACAAATTCCGGAGAAGACGAACCATCAGTGCAAGAGCTACTATTTCACCTATCGTCGAAAGCACGGTCTCGACCAGGTGGTCGCCGAGTATTACCAGTCTCTCGGCGAGGAACGCCGGCCTTGTCTCACCGACGAAGAGGAGAGTGGCAGCAGCACTAGCAGTTGCGACGAAATTGCTGTAAGTTTACTACACAAATATACCCGATTTTTCATTTTCAACTCGTCGAAAGGGTGGATGTCTATCCTACCTGGAATAATTCCCTGTTCCACTTGGAATAAGGAATTTTTTACATGGAACGGGATTTTTTTTTTAAAGAATTAGGACTCGGATGTAGAAGAAAGCAGTTTCAAAAATCCCTCGCCCAAGCGGAAATTCGTCACAATTTAAAAGGGCCTTTGTCCAAATTTTCGAAAAAGAAAGTACTTTAAGTAATTTTTCGAGTAGAAGTATAGTATTTCGAAGAGAAACTATTTCAGAATTGTAATATAAATTTTCTTTTTACATTTTTCTTTTGGAATTTACCTTTTTTTCTTGAAAATTCAACTACTTTGTTGAAAATAAATTGTTCAACTAAAAATTTAACTGTTGTTGTAGAAAATTTAACTATTTTTTCTGAAAATATGATTTTTTTTGTTTGTTCACGATTAGATTTTTAACGAAAAATGCAAGTTGAAATTTTATCTGTTTGGGATAAAAATTCAACTTTTTGGTTGAAGATTGGTATTTTTTATTTAAAAATTAAACTATTTTTTTTTTAATTCATGTAATTTGTGGAAATTTGTTGAAAATTAATCTTTTTGGTGGGTATAAAATTCAAATATTCCAGTTGAAGATGCATTTTATTTGAAAATTGATCAGTTTGGATGAACGTTAATTTTTTCAACTGAAAATTGACCTTTTCCAGTTTAAAATTTAACAATTTGGTTGAAAATTCAAGTATTCGAATTACATATTCATAACTTTAGTTGAAAATTAATCCTTCAAATGAGAAATAAATTTAGTTGATTAAAAAATACATTCTTTTGTTAAAAAAAATATTTTTAATGAAGATTAATTATTTTAATTAAAAAGTTTCTGTTTTTGGTTGAAAAATGAGCTATTTTTATGAACATTTGTTGAAAATTCATCTTTCAGGTTAGAAATAAATTTAGTTGGTTGAAAAATAAAGTATTTTGTTAAAAATTACTTTTTTTAAATTGTAGATTCATAATTCTAATTAAAAATTAATTTCTTTGACTGAAAAAAGAGCTATTTTGTTGAACTTTTGTTTCTTTTTTGGTTAAAAATAATTTTGTTCTTAAACTGAAAATGCAAATACTATTCCGGTTGAATATTCCATAATTTTATTTAAATATTTATTTGTTTGGTTAAAAATTCTTTTTTTGTTTGAAAATATAATTATTCAATTTTTGTTGGAAAAATTATATTTATTAGTTAAAAATTCATCTTTTTTCGTTGAACGTTGATTTTCTTACCTTAAAACCTTATTATTTAAGTTTTGGTTAACAATTGATCTTTTTTAGTAAACATTATTATTATTATTTTTGTTGTTGTTGAAATTTAAGTATTTCAATTGAAA
Organism: Acraspis erinacei; assembly: GCA_035041075.1. Classification (NCBI taxonomy): domain Eukaryota; kingdom Metazoa; phylum Arthropoda; class Insecta; order Hymenoptera; family Cynipidae; genus Acraspis; species Acraspis erinacei. The sequence goes on along the minus strand of JAWWLR010000128.1, from coordinate 33,704,515 downwards.
ATTCATAATTTTAGATAAAAATTCATCTTTATGGTTTAAAATTCACCTTTTCCAGTTAAAGATTCATAGTTTTAGTTGAAAATTGAACTATTCGTTTGAGATTTCATGTATTTTGTTGAAAAATGGTTAAAAATTCTTTTTTTTCAGTTTAAAATTCAACTATTTGGTTGAAAATGTGTGTTCTTTGATTTAAAATTTAACTATTTCGTTAAAATTTATGTTTTGTTGTAAATTTTTTTTTGTAGAAAACTAATCTTTTGGTTGTGAAAATTAATATTATTTTAAAATATATTTTTTTTGGTTTTAAATTCACTTTGGTTGTAAATTTTCCTTTTTTTGGGTAGAAAAGTAATTTTTTTAATTTAATTTTTTAGTTAAAAGATCATTGTTTTGGTAGAAATTGATCTTTTCTTGTTAAAAATTAAACAAATTGGATGAAAATTCGTCTTTAATTAATTTCTTCAATTCTTTAAGCGAGAATTTAATTATTGCATTTTTAGTAGGTGACTGATTTTTTCTTTAGTTCAAACTTCAATTATGTTGTTGAAAATTTGCCTAATTCTCAGATGAAATTTCAACTTTCTCGTTAAAAATTTATTTATTTGTTGAAAAATTGAACGTTTCTGGTAAAAAATTAATCTTTTTGTTTAAAAATTAATCTTCTTGTTTGAACATTTTTAAATTCATTTATTCCACTTGAAGATTCATTATTCTAGTTGTAAAATCATCACTTTGGTTGAAAATGTATGTATTTTGTAGATAAATTGACGTTTTTGTTATAAAATTATTTCTTTTTGTTGGAAAATTAATCTTTTTGGTTTAAAATTCATTAATTATATTTAAAGGTTCATTATTTTAGTTGAAAATTAATAAGTGGTTGAAAAGTTTCTTTTTTTTGTATAAAATCAATTCTCTTTTAATTGGAAATTTAATTTTCATTGAAAGTGAAACTCTTTTTTTTTTTAATTCGTTTTTTTGTTTTGTTTAAAATGCATCTATTCGAGTTGAAGATTCATAATTTTAGTTAAAAATTCTCGGACCAGAAATGTAATTATTACATTTTTGGTTGGCAACTGATTTTTTTCAGTTCGAAATTCAATTTAATTGTTGAAAACTGTTTAAAAAAATTGCGAAATATTTGAATATCTCTCTGTACTGTGAAAAATAATGGGAATTTTTTCCCCTCATATTTAAGTAGACATACCCTGGTATCAAGGTGAAATTCTTTTGAAAATGTGAGAATATTTGGTACAGCAGGTACACGATTCGAGTGATACGGCGAGTGCAGGAAGTCCGGCAAACACGATCTCAAGCACGACTCCGGCAGCGACAGCTTCCTCGACAACTGCGGGTCTGACAGTTTCCTTCTCGCAAGCGACTACTGATCAAAAAGGCGGCGAAAAAGTCTCGGCGGACATCTCGGTTGTTTCGCTCGGAGCCAACTCGACTATGACCACTCAACCTTTGTCATCGAGTGCACCTCCGAGCAGTAATCGGGAAGATTACGACAGTTCTGCCACGGTAAGACCACCCCGACTTGACTTTTTTCGTCTTCCAATCAATTTAGGGACCGTACTGTACGCAATTTTTAGTTTCCTAATTTGTTATTTTCTTTGAAAGTAAAAAAAAAATCACCTTTTTAACAATAGATTGTTCATATTATCATGATGAAAATTACGAAGCTACCATCGAAGATATTTCAAAGTTTCTCATTTATTTCCGATTTTAAAAAAAATTTCCAAAACCTAATAATTTTTTGCTCTCAATCTTTTGGTTGAAAATTAATTTTTTTAACTATTGTATGATTGATTGAGAATTGATTGTTGTGTGTGTTTTTTTTTGTAAATTCATATTTTCTGGTAGAAAATTCAACTGTTTTCTAAATAATTCGTCTTTTTTTTGTTGTTGGAAATTTAACAATTTAGTGGACATCTTTTCTTTAATTAAAAATGCAACTATTCTATTTTTAGCTGATTTTTTTTTTCTTAAATTGTAAATTCAACTACTTGGGTAAAATTTTAACCACTTTGTTCATCATTTATTTTATTCTTTAAACATTCATCTCTTTTATTGAAAAGTCCATTTTTTTTAAATTAATTTTTTACCTAAAAATGTAACTTCCATTTTTTGGTGAAATATTTTTCCGTTCAAATTTTCCTCTTTATTGGTAGAAAAGTAATCTTTTTGTTTAAATTTCCTCTTTTTTTGTGTTAAATTTCCCAACTTTTGTGTTGAAAAATCCCTTTTTTTAAATTAAAAATTAATTTTTACCTAAAAACGTGACTTCCATTTTTTAGTGAAATATTTTTCCGTTCAATATTCGTCTCTATTGGTAGAAAAGTAATCTTTTTTCTTAAACTTCCTCTTTTTTTTGGTTGAATTTCCCAACTTTTGTGTTGAAAATGAACTTTTTTGTTGAAAAATTCCTTTTTTTTTTATTAAAAATTAATTTTTTACCTAAAAATGTAACTTCCATTTGTTTGTGGAATATTTTTCCGTTAAATTTTCGTCTTTATTGAGAGAAAAGTAATTATATTTTCGGGTTGAAAATGCAGCTATTTTACAAAAAAAAATCCTTCTTGACTTAAAAGTTAAATTTGTTGACAATGCGGATTTTCTATTAAAAATATAAACCTTCAACAATAAAAAAATGAAATTTATACTAAAACAAATGAATTTTTGAATCCAAAAGATAAAATTTCAAAAAACTATTCAAATTTACTGTTAAAAAAGATTCAACTGAATTTTCAATATCAATAATTTACGAAAGAAATTGAATTTTTAATCCAAAAAGACGATTTTTTAACAACGGCAGAATTAATTTTTAACCAAATTGTTGAATTCTCTAACAAATAGATGCATTTTTATGCAAAAAGATGAAATTTCTGTTAAAACAGAAGAACTTTTATTAAAAAAAAGGATAAATTTTCAAAAAAAGGCGAATATTCTGTTAAAAAAGATTTCAGCTGACTTTTCACGATCAAAATATGAGTTATAGGGAAAAAATTGAATTTTCAATCCAAAAAGGCGAATTTTTTCTTCTAAAAAGGAAGAACTTTTGACCAAATATTTTAATTCTCTACCAAATAGTTGCATTTTTTATACAAGAAAGATGAAATTTGTACTAAAACAGATGATTTTTTAATAAAAAACGACAAAAAAAGAAATTCTAAAACAATATTTAAATTTCCATCTAGAAAAGATTTAAATTCTCTTTTTTTCAACACCAAAATATTAAATTTTCAAGAGAAAAAAAGTAAATATTCTGCGAAATAGATTCTAACAAAATAGATGCATTTTTCTCAAAGAAAAATGAAAAATTCTACTAAAACAAGTGAATTTTTTAATCGAAGAGACAAGTTTTCAACAATAAAATAGTCGAATTTTCGGTTAAAAAAGATTTCAGCTATTTTTTCACGATCAAAATATGAATTTTTAAACAAGAAATAAGTTTCAACGCAAAAATTGAATTTTCAATACATTTTTATCTAACAAATTTTAAACAAAAAGTACTTTATCAACGAAACAGTTAAATTTTCAATAAAACAGTAGATTTTTCAACCAGAAAGATCGACTTTTAAAACCAAATAGATACATTTTCAGTCAAAAAGTTGCATTTTTATTCTAGAAAGATGAAATTTCTCTTTAAAAAATTCCAAAACAATATTTGAATTTTCATCCGGAAAAGATTTCAGTTCTCTTTTCAACATCGAAATATTAAATTTAAACAAAACGTAAATTTCGTGCGAAATAGTCCAATTTTTAATAAAAAAAGTTTGACCTTTTAATGCAATTTTTACTAAAACAGGTGAATTTTTATATCAAAAAGACAAATTTTCAATAAAAGAGTTGAATTTTTCTTGAATTTTTTACAAAAATATGAATTTGAAACGAAAAGTAAATTTTCTAGGTCATAAGTTAGATTTTTAACAAAACAGTTGCATTTTTTCCAAGAAAGATGCAGTATTTTGACTGAAATAGATGAACTTTTAAATGAAAAAGAGAAATTTTTAGAAAAGTTTTTTATCTAAAAAAGATTTCAGTTTATTTATACTCAGTAACTAAATATGAATTTTAAATAAAAGGTTAATCTTGTACAAAAAGAGCTGAATTTTCCCCCCCCCCCCCAAAAAAAAGATTTCAATTGACTTATCAACACAAAAATATGAATTTTAAACGAAAAGTACATTTTCTTGGACATAGGTTCGATTTTTAACAAAACGTTTGCATTTTTACACAAGAAAGATGTAATTTCTGCTAAGGCAATTAAATTTTCAAGTAAAATAGACAAATTTTCAACAACAAAAAAGAGTTGAATTTTCATTCGAAAAGGCTGCGAAAAGAGATGCATTTTTAATTTTTTTAAACAAATGAGTTGAATTTGAAACAAAAAACGATGTCTCTTTAAGAATATTATTAAATTTTAAATAAAATAATAAAATGCATAAGTAAAAAGATAATCTTGAGGAGAAAGTTTTTGCAAAAAATACGAAAATTTAAGTACGGTCCCTTATTTCTCTCGTACAATGAATAGTGCTAATAAATGTCTAAAATGGAATAAACAAAAAATGTCGTCGATTTGAGAGGGCCATCTGATATAGACTCGATGCTTGTTCCAGGAGACGGCGGACGAAGGTCAGGGAGGTGCCGACGTGGACAACAGTGTCGTGTTGACCGTGACCACCACGAGCAGTTCAATTACATCGGGAGTAGCTCAGCATCAGCAGCCAAGACAGCAACAATCTCAGCAGCAGCAGCAACAACAGCCTGCGCCCAGTCATTCGCCCTCGACGACGAGCAACACGAATCCGCTCACGGTGAAGGATCTGATGTTGGGCGTGATAGAAATGCAACTGAAGAGAAATCCCAACAGTCCCGCGAATACCGGCAGCTCCTCCGTTCCCATCAGTTCCGGCACACCCACCATTTCCAGTATCCTGAACACGGATCACCGGAACGACATCACCTTTGTCCGGGAGTACAAGCACTCGGCGAACATTCCCCAGGCGACGTCGAATCGGGAATCGAGTCTGGCCACACTCTCGGTCGTTTCTAGTCCTCATCACGGGCACAGATCCGTGCCCAGTCCTCAGCAAATCGGTCAAATGCAAGCGACCATCACCCCCTGTCCGCCCTCGGCACCCAGCCAACTCCAGCAGCAGTCCTCCGCGGATCTACTGCCGAAGGAGGGCCTCGTCGTGATGCAGGTTCAACAGGCACTCCGCGAAACCGAGGGCACTCTGGATCTGAGCATCAAGAAGCCCCGCCAGGACTACAACTCGCTCCAGCCGCCGCCTCCTCACAAACCCGTGGGTCCTCTCTATCGTCCCGAGCCGCCACCCGGAGCCTACTATCATCCCCACTCGCACTCGGAACAGGGCCGTGGCGCAAAAAGTCCCCTCTACGTCTCGTCGCCGCGACCACAGGCGCCTCTCACTCCGAAGATGCTGCCCAAGGTGGCAGCACCGCCTCATCCGAAACTGTCGCCGAAACTTAGCACGATTGGCAGCGGCGGCCACAAGGGCGGCTCAATCACTCATGGAACGCCAGTCTCGGGCGCGCGATACGAGGGTCTTCTGCGAATGACACCGCCCGGCAGTGTGAGTGTGAGTGTGAATGCGAGCCAGGGCGGTGGTGGTCCCAAGGAGACGGGGGGATCCATCACCCAGGGCACGCCCGTGCATCCGTTCGTTGTGGACAAGCGAGGTGCGACCACCATGTACGACTATCATCGCTCGATCCGACACTCGCCCGTCTCGACGGGGGGCAATGTCGTCTGTCCCCAGGGACAGCAGAATAATCCTGGAGTCGTGGTGACGCCGAGCCAGCAGCAGCAGCAGCAGCAGCAGTACAACTCGTATCCAGCGAGACCGCCGCCGAGCTACACGATAGAGCAGCAATTGTCGTCGCGGCAGATTATCATGAACGACTACATCACGAGTCAGCAGATGCACGCGCGAGGACGGGGCACAAGCACGTCGGAGACGCCGGTGAAGAACGAGCCGCCCTCGTCGTCGAGTCTGTATTACGCGGCGGGCACTCCACCGCCGCAGACGCACACGCACAACACGCAACAGCCGAGACAGGGTGTCATTCAGAGGCACAACACACAGAAGCCGCCGCCGCCGCCGATTCTCTATCAGCCGTCGGGGGCGCTCGATGCATTCGCGAGTCTGGTGGATGTGGCAGCGCAGCAGCCGAGTTTGCCGGTGCCGCATGTGCCCCATGTGCATCCGGCGACGAGCTCGAGTGGCCACGAGGGTCTTGGTAAGACGATGGCCGATCGACTGATGGCTGATCGCTATGTGGACAATAATCGGGCCTTCCGGGAGCAGGAGATGAGGATCCAGGAACAGCATCATCGGTTGGCTGCTATACAGCAGGAGCACAGAATGGCGGCTGCGCATCATCAACAGCAGAGGGATCGGGAGAGGTGAGATTTTTTTTTTTTTTTTTTTGACAATTTTTACATTATTTCAAGGATTTAAATCATTTAAATTAGTGTTTTTTTTCTTTTTGCAACGGATGACGTAGCGAAAGTCAATTTATAACCATCCATTTTAAGATCAAGGTGGCGACTTGACCGGAAGATTACCGTGAATTGAATTAAAGAAACGGGAAATTTACTTTTGACCGTAGCAGAATTATTCAATTAATTAAATTTCAACTAAAAATATAAATTTTCAGGCTAAAATGGAATAGTTATAGCTTCAGCTAACAAAAAAAAATTCTACTAAAAATAACGAATTTTTAACCAAAGAAATTAATTTTTAATCATTGTGGTGAATTTGCAACCAAAAATATGCATTTTTAACACAAAAGATGAATTTTTAATTAAAAAGGACGAATTTTTAGCCGAAGAAATTAATTTTTAATCATTGTGGTGAATTTTCAACTAAAACTGTGAATTTTTGAGCAAATGGTGGAATTTTTAACCAAAAAGATGAATTTTTAACTAAAAAGAACGAATTTTTAACCGAAGAATTTAATTTTTAATCATTGTGGTGAATTTGCAACCAAAAATAAGAATTTTTTACCAAATAGTGGATTTTTTAACTCAAAGGATGACTTTTCTATTAAAACCCCAAATTTTTAACTAAATATTTAAAAAAAATGAATACTAAACAAAAGAATTCAATTAAAAAAAAGAAACCGCGGGTTTTCAGCAAAATTAAATAATTTTCAACTAAAAAGAACGAATTTTTAACCAAATTAATTAATTTTTAATCATTTTGGTGAATTTTCAACCAAAAATATGAATTTTTTTATCAAATAGTGGATTTTTTAACGCAAAAGATGAATTTTTAACTGAAAAAACGATATTTTTAGCCGAAGAAATTAATTTTTAATCATTGTGGTGAATTTTCAACCAAAAATATGAATTTTTAACCAAATATTATTTTTCGACCCAAAAAACGAATTCTTAAAAAAAAAAAATAGAATAGCTAAATTTTCTACAAAGCTGAACATTTTTTAACGAAAAATTTTACATTTCTGTCGAAAAAAAGTAGATTTCCCACAAAAATGGAATAGTTACAGTGAATTTTCAATTAGAATGATAAATCTTCAACTAAATAAAAAAAAATTGTTATTTAAATACATGAATTTTTAACTAAAAACATAAATTTTCTACCTAAAATAAAATACTTATATTTTCAACCAAAACAGAAACGAATTTTCAACAAAGTTCAATGAATTGAATTCGTATAAATAACAATTGAACAGCTATTCTTCGTATAAAAAAATGCAAAATTAATTAAAAATTTGTAATGGTTTCAAATAATAAGATTTTGAATAAAAAATGTACGAGCTTTTTAAGAATTGTGAAAGGCTTTGGAAGAATAAAAAGCATTTCCTTAAGATTCCTCTAGGAAATTTGAAAATTATTTTTTATCCTGAAAAAAATTAATTTTAAGAGAATATTTAAAAAGACTTACAAAGTTATGAAAAATGATTGTGGAAGATTGTAAAGAAATTCTTTTAATCTGCCAGGATTTTTGTTTAAATTGTAGGAAAAATGCGAATCATTTTAAAAGACGTTTTAGAAGTTCTGGGAAAACTTGAAAATTAATTTTAAATTTGAATCAAATTTTGAAGCATTTAAAAGATTTATATTTTTAAAATAAATCTGAATCATTAAAATCTACAATTAATAAAATTTTAAACAATTTTAATTTCCCTTTTATTAAATTTCATATATTATTTTAGTCTAAATTGTTCTATCTAAAAAGAATTTAATTTGTCATTTAAATTGTTGAATTTCGATGTATAAATAACAATTGAACACATATGATTCTTAGAAAAAAAATCAAGTAAGTTGAAGGAATATGTAGAGAAGTTTTGAAAAAATTCAAATTCAATTTTGCAAATGAATTTTTTATTTTGGAAAGTTAATTTTAAGTGAATATTCAACAAGTTTGTGAAAGATTAAATAAATAATCAAAAATGAATGTGGCAAATTTTAAGGAAATTTTTTTAATTTTGCAGAACTAAAAAAAAACTATTTAAAATTAAAATAATTTAACTTTTATTTTAAAAAGCATTCAGTTTATAAAAAAAATGGAATCGTTCAATTTATAATATTTCTAGCGTAAAATTGACTTAAAATTATATAATTTGGGAAAATTTTAAATTCATTGATTGATTATATTTTTTCAGTTAAAAATTTCAACTATTCTAGTCCAAAATTCAACTATTTGGTAGATAATGACATTTTTTGTTAAAAATGCAACTGTTTTGGTAGAAAATTAAGTTTTTAGTTGAAAATTCAACTGTTTTGATAGAAAATTTAACTTTTTGTTTTTAAATTCATCTTTTTGGGTTAAAAATTCAAATATTTTGATAGAAAATTACCTTTTTTTTTGTAAAAAAAATCCATTGAACAATAAACTGTTTTTTTTCTTCATATTCATGTCTTTATTGACTCAAAAATATTTCTTGGTTAAAAATTCAACTCTTGGAATATTAAAACTATTTTTTGACCGAAAAAATAATAGTTAAAAACTCTTTTTTTCTTATTTGATGAATATTTTTACTAGAAATGTTAAGATTTCGAAGCGTTTCAAATTAAATTCAAGTTTCATAATATAATTTTCTCTATTTCTTAAATACAAAAAAAACGATAAACTTGAATTTGTGGGAACAAGCACTTTTTTTTACAATCATTTCTAATAATACAGCAACAATTGGTTGAATAGGGAAAGAGATCTAGCTCACCTGCGAGAGAAGGAAGAGCAAAGAGTGCAGCGCGAGAAGGAGATGCAACACGAGCATCGTATGGCTATCCAGCAACAGCAGCAGCAACAGCAGCAGCAGCATCAGCAGCAACACCATCTCCAGCGAGAGAAAGAGATGCAGCAAGAGCACAGACTCGCCCAGCACGTTCAGCAGCGAGAAAAGGAGATGCAGCACGTGGAGCATCGTCTCTCAGTCCAGCAACAGCAGCAACGAGAGAAGGAAATTCAGCACAGCGATCACCGATTCTCGGTGCATCAGCAGCAGCAGCAGCAGCAGCGTGAGAAGGAGATGCAACAGCAGATGGCGGCTGCTCAGCGAGAGAAGGAACATCAGGAGCATCGAATGGCTGTTCAGCAGCGCGAGAAGGAGATACATCAGCAGCAACAGCATCAGCAGCAGCATCAGCAGGAGCACAGACTCGCGGTTCAGCAGCAGCGCGAGAAGGAAATGCAGCAGCAGCATGCCGAGCATCGAATTGCCGAGCATCGGATTGCCGCTCAGCAGCACCGAGACCGGGAACTCGCTCATCTGCATCAGCAGCAACAGCAGCAGCTCCAACAGCAGATGCAGCATCAGCAGCGATTCGAGGCCGAGAGACGACACATTGTTCATGCAATATACAGGGATCAGCACCAGCAGCAGCAACAGCAGCAGCATCTCGAGAGAGAGCCTTCCAGGGTGATGGGATCCGGATTTCCTCAGTCATCGAGGCATCAGCAGCAACCGCAGCAGCAGCAGCAGCAGCAACAACAACAGCAGCAGCAACAACAGCAAGCGCCGTCGAGGCAAAATCAGCAGCAGACTGGAAGCCAACAGTCTGGCGATGGTTCATCTACTCTCACTGCCGCGAGTCTCATCGATGCCATCATCACCCATCAGATCAATCAGAGTACTAATGATAATTCGGCGGGTACGCCGTCCTCGAATAATCAACCCACGAGGCCCGGTGATCGTCTCTTTCAGGTATGAATAAGTATTCTTTGTTCTATGTGAGCGAGTTTTGTAAAAGGGATCATTGATAAACTATGCCTAGCAAATTTTGTTGGATATGATTTTTCACAATCTTTTTTCTTCACAACTGTTGATTTGGTTAGGAAAGTAACGTAGCTTTGAGGTAAAACACGATTTTATGGAGATAATTAATCAACAATTTTGAAATATAAAATATATATTTTAAGGAAAAAAGACATCTTTAAATTATAAAAAAATGGATTTTCTACCAAATGGTTGATTTTTTTGTTACTAAATTATTCAATTTTTAAGACAAAATGAGAAATTTACGATACGAAAGGGTTGAATTATCAAATGAAACATATGAAATTTTGATTTTCAATATACTTTAAAAATACGATTTTTTAACAAAAAGTTGAATTTTTACTTAACAAACAGAACCATTCTCGACCAAAAATGGAATTGGTTCATTTTCACATGCCAAAGTAATTTCTGAACCAAAAAAAAAAAGGAAAACCAAAGTGATGAGTTTTTAATTACATTTTTGAATCGCCAATCCAAAAATGCATTTTTAAGAAAGTAGTTGAATTATTAATTTACTATCAAAAAAGACAAATTTGCAATAAAATTGTAGAATTCTCAATCAAAAAGTTAAATTGAAAAGGAATTTTTTATTTAACTGGAAAAAAATGAGTTCATCTTGAAAACCTAGATTTTTAAGCAAAAAAATTGAATTTTCAACTAAAAAGATCAAATTTTCAACTTAAAGATTAATTTTCTACCGAAAAAAAACCAACAAATTTTGAAGAAGATTCAATAATTTTCAGCCAGAAAGTTGAAGTTTTAAACAAAAGATTTATTTATTACCGAAAAAAGATGAATTTTCAATAACAATTATTAAAATTGTCAACCATAAAGTTGAATTTTAAAGAAAATTTAATTTTTTATTGTTCAAGAAAGTAGTTCAGCGTTAAAACCTAGTTTTTCCATTATTAACCACAAAAATATGAAATTTGTAACTAAAATATTAATTATCTACGGAAAAAAACCAATTTTTAACCAAATTGAAGAATTTTGAATAAAAAAGACGAATTTTCAATAGAATTGTAGAATTCTCAACAAAAAAAGTTGAATTTTTAAGAAAGAAAATTTCTTTCAACTTCAAAACCTAGTTGTCAATGTTTTGCAAAAAACAATATGAATTTCTGAACCAAACGATTAATTTTTGACCGAAAAAAACGAAATTTTAACCAAATTTGAGAAATTCTCAACCAAAAAATTGAATTTTCAACTAAAAAAGATCAATTTTACAAACGTCAACATTAATTTACTATAAAAAAGACGAATTTTCAATAAAATTTTAGAATTCTCAATCCAAAATTTGAATTTTTAAGAAAGTAGTTCAGCTTTAAAACCTAATTTTTACATTTTTAAGCAAATTGATTTATTTTCCACCAAAAAATCGAATTTTTGATAAAATCCAAGAATTCCCAACCAAAAAGTTGAATTTTCAAGTAAAAAAAGAATTGAAAAAAAGGATTAATTTGCTAGTACCAAAAAAGACGAATTTTTAACAAATTTGAAGAATTCTGTACCAAAAAGGTGAATTTTCAAGTAAAAAAAGAAGAATTTGCAAATAAAGAGATTAATTTACTGCAAAAAAAAGACAAATTTTCAATAAAATTTGAGAAATCTTAACCAAAAAGTTGAAATTTTAACTAAAAAGATGAATTTTTAAACATAAAGATTAATTTACGACCTAAAATACGATTTTTTAACAAAATTCAAGAATTCTGAACCGTCAAATTGAATTTTTAAGTAATAAAAGAAGAATTTGCAAATAAAGAGATTAATTTACTACCAAAAAAGACGAATTTTCAATAAAATTTGAGAAATCTTAACCAAAAAGTTGAATTTTCAACTAAAAAAAGATGAATTTTGAAACAAAAAAATAATTTACTGCCTAAAAAATGATTTTTCAATAAAATTTGAGAAATCTGAACCAACAAATTGAAATTTCAAATAAAAAAAGATAGATTTTTAAACATAAAAGATTATTTTACTATAAAAAAAAAATTTGGTACAAAATTAAAGAATTTTGTACCAAAAAGGTTAAATTTTCAAGTAAAAAAAAAAGAATTTGCCAATAAAGAGATTAATTTGCTGCCAAAAAAAGACAAATTGTCAATAAAATTTGAGAAATCTTAACCAAAGAATTGAATTTTTAACTAAAAAAGATTAATTTAGTATAAAAAAAAACATTTTGTAACAAAATTCAAGAATTCGTAACCAAAAAGTTGAATTTTCAACTAAAAAGAGATGAATTTTGAAACAGAAAGATTAATTTAATACTTAAGAGACGATCTTTAAACAAAATTCAAGAATTCTGAACCAAAAAGTTGAATTTTCAACTAAAAAAAGATTAATTTTGAAAAAAATAATAATTTACTAAATAAAAGACTGTTTTTTAACAAAATTCAAGAATTCTAATCCAAAAAGTTGAATTTTCAACTACAAAAAGATGAATTTTGAAAAAAAAAATAATTTACTACCTAAAAGACGATTTTTTAACAAAATTCAAGAACTCTGAACCAAAGTTAAATTTTTAACTAAAATTCATACATTAAAAATTTTTTTTTACATTTTTTATTTTTAATAAATGTAAAATAGTTTGTTTTTTAAATAAAAATTATAAATAAAAGTTTGTACTTCATTTGTAAAATAAATTAAAGGAGTAAATCATTCAGTTTGAAGAGAAAAAAAATGTAATATTTTCCACCATAAAGGATGAATTTTCAACAAATCATGTAATTGTTCAAATAAAGAAAAAACTATCAGTTTTTAACGATACATAAAACAAAAGCAAATGAAAGACAAAATTTCCAACAAAGTATAGTTAAATTTTCAACTAAAGGGAAGAAACTTCTTATACAATTTTCCACAAAAACAGTTGAATTAAAAAAAAAGAAGACAGATTTTCTCTAAAACAGTTGGTTTTTTAATTCGAAAAACGGATTTTTTATATTTTTTGGTATAAAAAATTTTTTTGAAATTATGTATTTTGAAAGGTTTCTTCAGTAAAAAATATTGTTTTGTGAGATGCAGAACTGTGCAAGAAAAACGGAACTTACTTGAATTATTTTTAAAAAATTCTCTTTTATTAATAATTTGTATAAAAAAGGCTATTTTTTCATCAATTAAGTATGAATTTTGAAGAAAATCTTCCATTGTTCCATTGTTTTGATTAATTTTTCTGTTTTTTTAAAATATTTTTTCCAGGGATTTCAGAGAGACAGTCCCGCAGAGCCGAACGGCGTAGCTCACAGTCCTGCCAGTGATAATAATCCTGTAAATAGTGGACCTGGAGGAGGAGGAGGTGGAGGGGTCAGTGGAAACAAAGGTGTCACTCTTGGCGAACATATTGATCACATTGTCACCAAAGATTACGGACCTCCACTTTCGTCCTATCGACCCTACACAGGGTGAGTACATTCTCTTTTCCGTATTGAAAAACCCCGGGAATTTACTTCTGATCGTGGCAAACTTCCAACTTTTCATTATTTTAATCATTTAAAATATAATTTCACACGGAACAGGGATTTTTTTTTTAACAATTAAAACTGGGATTTAGAGGAAAGGAGTTTAAAAATCCGATCCAAGTCGAAATTTGGCACAATTTAAAAGTTTTTTTGCTCCAAATTTTAGAAAAAGAAGTACATTTTTTGTTGGGAATTCACAAATTTTTCTTCTTGAAAATTCAACTACTTGCGGCTAAAAGCTAGACTGTTTTGTTAAAAATTTATTTTTTTGTTGTTGGAAGATTCGTCCATTTTTTCAATTTTTTTTCATAATTCCAGTAGAAAATTTAACTGTTTTTCTGAAAATCCGATTTTTTTTGGTTACGAATTAGATTTTGAATGGAAAAATTCAAATATTCTATTTTTGGTTGAAAATTGATATTTTTTATTTAGAAATTAAATTGTCTTTTTGTTTAGAAAATTAATCAAACTGGTTGAAAAATCATCATTTTCGTCGAAAATATTCGTCAGTTTGGTTGAAAGTTAAATTTTTCAAGTGAAAATTTAACTGTTCCATTTTGAACGAAGAATTAACCTTTCTTAGTTCAAAATTTAACCATTTGTATGTAAATTTCTCTTTTTTGATTGAAAATTCATTTATTTCGTCGAAAAAAAAGACTTTTTTTTATAGAAAATAATTTTTTCTTTTGAAAGTTAAACTAATTATTTCAAAATTCTTCTTTTCTGATGGTCATTCAAGTTTTGCATTTAAATACCTTTTCTGTTCAAAATTTCCACTGTTTGGTTGAAAATTGATATTTTTTATTTAAAAATTAAACTATTTTTTTAATTTGTGTAATTTGTGGAAAATTCGTCTTTTCTGTATAAAATTCAACTATTCCTGTTGAAAATTCATCATTTTAGTTGAAAATATTCATAAGTTTGGTTGAGAGATAATTTTTTCCAGTGAAAATTTATCTGTTGCATTTTGTGTTGAAAAAGGGACCTTTTCTAGTTCAAAATTTAGCAATTTGTAACGTAAATTTGTCTTTTTTAATTGATCATTCATTTCCTTAATATTTCGCGTATTTTGTTTAAAAAAAACAACTACTTTCTTGGTAGCAAATCGTCTTTTTTCAGTTAAATACTCATAATTTTAGTTAAAAAATCATCTTTAAGGTTAGAAATAGACTTAATTGGTTAAAAAATAAAGTCTTTTTGTAGAAAATTATTTTTTTTTAAAATTGTAGATGTACAATTTGAATTAAAAATTAATTTCTTTGGTTAAAAAATCACCTATTTTATTGAAAATTTGTTTCTTTTTGGTTGAAAATAATGTTATTCTTCAACTGAAAATACTAGTCCAGTTGAATATTTCATAATTTTAGTTAAAATATCATTTTTTCGGTGGAACATTCATTTTTTGACTGAAAATTTAATTATTCAATTTTTGTTTGAAAAATGTCTTTTTAATTGATCTTTTTTAGTAAAAATTATTTTCTTTTTGTCTGAAAGTTTAACTTTTCCAGTTGAGGATTCATAATTTTAGTTGAAAATTCATCAGTTAAGATGAAAATTCATTTTTTTTTTTTTTACTAAAAATGAAACCATTCTATTTTCCGTTGAAAATAGATTTTTTTCTAGTTTAAAATTCAATTATTTCCTTAAAATGTATGTATTTGGTTGAAAAATTGTATTTTTTTTATAGAAAATTAAACTTTTTGTTTTAATATTCATCTTTTTGGTTAAAAATTCATCTGTTTGGTTTAAAATGCGACTATTTCAGATGAATATTCGTAATTTTATTTGAAAACTCATTGATTTTGACAATTTTTTATCTGTTATGTTAAAAAAAAAGCTTACTACTACTAGGTAAAAGAATTTTTTTGAGAGCGTGCTTCATTTTTAAAAATTGCAATATTAAATTAAATAACAATGAATTTTTATTTGTAAAATTAGCTTTATATTACTTTATGGAACTATTTTTTTGAAAATTCCTTTTTTCGGTTGAAAACTCAACTTTTTTGTAGATGATTCTTCTTTCTGGCTTCAAAATTAAATAGTTTTATTTTAAATTCGCCTTTTTTTGGTAGTAACTTAATATTTTTATTAAAAAATTCATCATTTTTAGTTGAAACTTCAACCTTTTGATTGAGAACTCTTGAATTTTATTAAAAATGTATCTTTTTGTTAAAAATTAATCTATTGCAGACGAAGATTTAGTTGGAAGTTGATTAGTTTGGTTGAAAATTCAACTTTTTGGTTGGAAGTATTGGCATTTTTTAGTAGAAAATATTAAACTTTTTTGTTAAAAATTCATATATTTTTTCTTAATTCGTCTTTCTTGCTTTAAAATTCCAAGTATTGAAATTAAATATTCATCATTTCAGTTTAAAAATTAATATTTTTGGTTGGAAATAAAAGTATTTAAATTAAGTTTGATTTAAAAATAAATCTGATTCTTTTTTTGGGGGAGATTTAATTTTTTTATAGAAAATTTAACCATTTAATTTGTGGTTGGAAATTGATCCTTTTTACTTCAAAATTCAGCAATTTGTTTAGAAATTGATCTTCCGTCAGTGAAGAATTCAACTGTTTGATCGAGAATTTATTATTATTTTCTGTTAATCGTCTTTTTGGTAGAAAATTAATCTTCTTGTCTGAAAATTCAACTATTTCGTAAAAAATTTGTCTGTCTTTTTGAAAATCTAAATAAAAAATTAGGAATTTGAAGCGCAGTTTAATTGAATATCGTGCCAAAATACTTGAGAATATCTTGTTATATAAATTAAATTACTAGAATCTAAAAAAAAAGAAACACATTATAATAAAATGGCGAAATAGCCAGGGAATTCTTTTCCAGGATTTGCTAAGACACCCCGCAGTACAAGTTTCTTTCCACTAGTGGCATCCAATGATGGCTGGATGCTAACGAGTATTTATCTTGTATTTTGCAGATACCAGGTTGCCGAAGACCAATGGAAGAGGCGAAAAGGATTGGACTCCGACTCTGTAAAATCGGAGGACGAGCGTCAAATAATTCGTGTCGCTCAGCAGCAGCAACAGCAGCAGCAGCAGCAGTCCTCCCAATCGGCTCAATCCGTCGGGAAGCAGCAATTCCACTCGGTCGAGCCAGTTTCGCCGCCCGAGACGACCACGAATCACTACTCCCGACGCTTCTATGAAACTGCCACTGCCACAACGACTTCCGGGACGCCTTCCAACAAGCACAGCCTCTCCCCGCTGGACTATGTGAAAAACAAAATTGTCGAGGTGATGCGAACCTCCGAGGACGACAAGGGTGGCGGCAGCGGCGGCGGTGTTGGTGTTGGTGGCGGCGAGCGCAACGGTGGCGGCTGCGGCCCCCCCGACAAGGACGACAAACCCGGTGTCGAAAGTAGTCCCGCTGGCGGCGAGATCGTCATCGACGAGAGCCCAAATCCTCCGACCAATCAGCCTGTTCCCCCCGTTCCCGCGCCCACCACCTTCTATCCCTTCAGTGCCCTGGGAGTTCACACTGGGCCGCCACCAGCGCCAC
>JAWWLR010000128.1:33653637-33667621 GCA_035041075.1 Acraspis erinacei | reverse complement strand
TTTTAACGAAAAATATAACCATTGATATTTCGAGAAAATGGATTTTATTTTAGAGTAAAAAATAGTTGGATTTAACGGAGAGAAAGAGAGGAATTTTCAACAAAATACATACATTTTTCATCAGATTGTTGAATTTTTAACCAAAAAGATTAATTTTCTCTTAGAACAGACGAAGTTTTATCAAAATATAAGTTTTTTATCAAAATATAAATTTTTTACAAATAATTAAATTTTTTCCAGAAAAGACGAATTTTCAACAAAATACATACATTTTTCATCAAATTGTTGAGTTTTTAATGAAAAAGATTAATTTTCTCTTAGAAAAGACGAATTTTTAATCAAAATGTATAAATTTCTAAACAAATAGTTGAATTTTTAACAAATTTTCAATCAATATTGATACAAACATGGAACAGTTAAATTTTAATTTAAGAGAATTTATTTTCAATAAAAAAAAACAACGAATTTTCTACAAAATAGTTAAATTTGGTACAAAATTGTTTCATTTTAAACGCAGATTATTAATTTTATGTCGAAAAAGATGAATTTATTAACAAAATACAGTGCCACTTTTAACCAAGTAGTTGAATTTTTAAACAAAAATATTACTTTTCTACCAGAAACGAAGATTTTTCAACAAAATTCATAAATTTCTATAACCAAATTGTTGAATTTTCAAGCCAAACAGATTAAATGCCAATACAGAAGAAGAATTTTTTACTAAAAACAGAGCAGGTTCATTTTCATTTAAGATAATTAATTAAAATTTTTTAAAAATATTTTTTCTATGAAACAGTTTAATTTTCTACAAAACAATGGAATTTTCAACCGGAAAATACTATTTTTTTCCACAAAATAGAGTAGTTGATATTTAAACCAAAAAAAAAGATTTTTTTTCAGTTAAAAAATTCATTTTTAATTTAAAAAAAACTAACTTTCAACAAAAAATGTAATGGTTGATATTTAAAAAAATAACTAATATTAAATTTTTCAAACAGTTGAATATAACCAATAAGAATGAATTTTCAACAAAATAACAACACAGTTATATTTTTAACAACAACAAAAAACAAGAAAATAACTTTCTACTTACCAAAGAAAAAAACAAACAAATAGTTGAATTTTTAACAAATTTTCAATCAATATTGATACAAACATGGAGCAGTTAAAATTTAATTTAAGAGAATTTATTTCAAATACAAAAAAACAACGAATTTTCTACAAAACAGTTAAATTTTATACAAAATTGTTTCATTTTAAACGCAGATTATTAATTTTATATCGAAAAAGATGAATTTATTAACAAAATACATACACTTTTAACCAAGTAGTTGAATTTACAGAAATTTTTAACCAAATAGTTAAAATTTCTACCAAATTGTTAAATTTTTTAACAAAAATATTACTTTTCTACCAGAAACGAAGATTTTTGAACAAAATCCATAAATTTCTATAAACAAATTGTTGAATTTTCAAGCCAACAAGATTAAATGCCAACACAGAAGAATTTTCTACTAAAAAGAGAGCAGGTTATTTTTAATTTAAGATAATTACTTTTAATTTTTAAAAAACCTATTTTTTCTATGAAACAGTTTAATTTTCTACAAAACAATTGAATTTTCAACCGGAGAATACTAATTTTTTCTAGAAACTAAAGTAATTGATGTTTAAACCAAAAAAAGATTTTTTTTCAGTTGAAAAATTAATTTTCAATTTTAAAAAAACTAACTTTCAACAAAAAAAGTAATGGTTGATATTAAAAAAAAAAATAACTAATATTAAATTTTTTTAAACAGTTGAATATAACCAATAAGAATTAATTTTAAACAAAAAAAAACAAGAAAATAATTTTCTACTTACAAAAGATGAATTTTTAACGAAATAATGAATTTTCTATAAAACAGTTTAATTTTGTACAAAAATGTTAAATTTTATATCAAATTATTTAAGCTTCGAGCCGAAAAATATGTATTTTCTATAAAATAGTTTAATCTTCAATAAAATAATTAAATTTTTAGTTAAAAAAAAATAATTTGTATCAACAAAAGACCAGGAAGTTGAATGTTAAATTTATAAAGATTAATTTTAACGAAAAATATAACCATTGATATTTCGAGAAAATGGATTTTATTTTAGAGTAAAAAATAGTTGGATTTAACGAAAGAAGATAGGAATTTTCAGCAAAATACGTTTAAGTTTCTGCCAAAGTGTTTAATTTTTCAGCCAGAAATACGAAATTTCTTCAAATAAGTTCAATTTTCATCGAAAAAGGTCATTTATAATCGGGCAGTTGCATTTTTAACGAAAAAAATTATTAAATTTCTATAGAAAGATATACATTTTCAAACTAAAAAGATAAAAACAAAATATGTAGTTGAATTTTCAATAAAAAAAAAGAAAATTGGCAAAGAAAGAAACAAAATTTCAATCAAATTGTTCGATTATCAATCAAAAATAACGATTTTTTAACGAAACAGTTGAATTTGAACTAGTTGTTTGAAAATGTATTTACTTTATGAAAATTTCGCCTTTTTTGTAGAAATTCATTTTCTTAGTATAAAATTCAAATATTTCAGTTGCAGATTCAAAATTTTATTTGAAAATTCATTATTTTGGTAGAAAATCGATCTTTTTTTTTTGGCAAGTTAATCTTATTGTTAGAAGGTTCTTTTTTTTTGGTTAAAAATTCAAGTATTAGAGTTAAATATTTGTAATTTTAGTTGAAAATTCATATTTTTGGTTAGAAATAAAATTACTTGATGAAAAGTTAAATTATTTTGTAGAAAATTTACTTTTTTGGTTGAAAATTCATCACTTGAAGTAAAAAGTCCTTTTTTTGGTCTAACAGGAATTATTTGCCGCAAATTTAACTATTTTCTTGAAAATTTGTTTCTTTTTGTTTGAAAATTATTTTGTTTTTTAAACGGAAAATTTAATTATTATTATTCCCGTTGAATATTCCGCAATTTTAGATTTAAAAAAATCATCTCTTTGGTTAAACATTTATTTTTTAAATAAAAATTTAATTATTCAGGTTTTAGTGAAAAATTTATATTTTTTAGCTGAAAATTCCTTTTTTTAGTAAAAATTCATCTTCTTGGTTGAAAATTAATGTTTTTTGGTCAAGAATTCAATTATTCTAGTTAAATATTGAACATTTTGGTTAAAAATTAATCTTTGTGGTTTAAAATTAAACTATTTCATTAAAAATTTATTTATTATTTATCTGTTTGGTTAAACATTCATTTTTTCAACTTAAAATCTAGTTATTTAGGTTTTGGTTGACTATTTATTTTTTATAGTAAAAATTAATTTTTTTGGGTGAAAATTCAACTATTTCAGTTAAGGGTTCATTGTTTTAGTTGAAAATTTTGATTTTTTAAATTCAAAATTCAACTATTTTGTTAAAAATTCATATATTTTGTTAAGGAATTATTTTTTTTTTTTAGAAAATTGATCTTTTTATTTGAAAATTATTCTTTTTGGTTGAAAATTCATCTTTTAGGTTGGAAATACAATTACGTTTTTTAAAGTTAAACTTTTTTCCTCAAAATTATTTTTGTTGTTGAAAATTCATCGTTTTGGTTAAAATTGTTTGAAAGTTAATTATGTTTTTTGTTGAAAGTAATTTTTTTAATTGAAAATTCCATATTTGCAGTTGTAAATTCATCTGTTTTGTTAAATATTAATTTTCTTATTTAAAATTTAATTATTAAACTTTTGGTTAACAATTTTTTTTTTCTAGTTACATTAATTTTGTTTTTGAAAATTCAACTATTTCATTTGAAGATTCATTAGCTTAGTTGAAAACTCTTATGTTTGGTTTCCTTTATCGGGTGAAAATTTTTTTTTCTAGGTAAAAATTGCAACTATTTGGCTGAAAATTTGTCTTCTTTAATGCAAAATTCAACTATTTCGTTAAAATTGCATGTATTTTGTCGAAAAATTGTATTTTTTCGGCAGAAAGTTGTTCTTTTTCTTTGAAAATTAATTTTTTTGATTAAAAATTCTTTTTTTGATTATAATTTATCTATTCTAGTTAAAGATTAATAATTTTATTCGAAAGTTCCTCACTTTGGTTGAAACTTGAACTATTTTTTTGAAATTTTCGTTTTTTCTATGGTTGAAAATCAATTTTGTTAATGGAAATTTTAAGAATTTGTTTGAAAATTCATTTATTTTGCAATTTTTTGTTGAGAGGTTGTTTAAAATGAACTTCATAAATAAAAAATAAATGTTTGCGTTTTGCGGCGAATATGAATGTTACTTTAGGTTGACCGGGAAAATTGATAAACTTACCCGGGAAATGACAGTGAATTTTTTTTTTTTTTTTCAACTATGATATCAGTCAGTTTACAAAAAGTAATTCACAAATTTCTGTTTTTAAGCGTATATTTTAATTTAAAGAATTTTAAAATTCAATTTTGAAAACTGTCAAGAATTAAATTAAAATTTAAAAAAGTAAATATATAAAGGCTTTTATTAAATTTCGAATATTGTTTTAGTATAAAATTTCAAAATTCGAAATTTTGTAATGAAGCAATCATTTGATTCTTCATGTAAAAGCAGTATTTATTAATTAAAATTTGTTAAACTAAACAGAAAACTAAGCTCTGAACGTTACAATTTAATTTTTTCGGTTTGAAAAAATTTAATTTACAAGTAAAATTGTTGAATTTTTATTTATAATAAATATTGAACGCTAATATAAAAAACTAATTTAAAACAAAATATCCATTTTGGCAGATGTAGAGCTGAAAATTTAGAAGCTTTTCAAGAATATTGAGATTCTACGAAAGAATAAAAAACGTTTTACAGAAAAATTGAAAATGAATTTGAAGGATTTTAATGAAATGTTTTCAACTTGGCTAGAATTTAAACAAAATTCTAGTTTAAAATTCGAATAATTTTGAAAGATGTGTAGAAGTTCTGAAAAAAAAAACATTTTAAATAATTAAAAGTTTGAAAAAATGTCGAACAAAATGTAAATTTTTAATGATTTTGAAATCAAATTTTGAAGCATAAAAAGGAAAAATTGTATCGTTCTATTTTTAAGAATTTTCTTTTAAACTTCAGTTTTAAAAGTTTAAAATTCAAGAGTTAAACTGTGAGTATGCTTTAATTTGCAGTTCCATTTTTATTACCTCAAAACGGGAAAAATTTTGTCTTCAGAGTTCGATTTTTTAAATTTGATTGGCCGTGAAAAAAATTTTGCGAAGCGGGAAATGACCGAATTTTATATAAAAGAATTGATTCCCCTATTTTCGTAAAAAAAAACACTCTATTTTTTGCAGGAAGGTGAAATCTCGCAAGATTTGTACACCTTCCACGAGGCCGTATCGGCATTGCAGTTGCTCGAAGAAGAGGTACTGGACACGCACAAAACGGTTGTCGATAGCACCACCACATTCTTAAATGACGCGCATTCCATCTTCTCCGCGACACACGAAGTCGACTACGACCAGGAAGGTAAGAAAAATAACAAATTTTCACTCATTTCTCTCTCCTGCTCCACTGGCGCACGATTTTATATTTTTATTTATTTATTTATTTATTTATTATTTTCTCAGTTTCACTTGTTGCGTGCACGTACATTTTCTGCACGGCTTCGTAACTTTTTCCTATTTTTTCTGTAGGCATGTGTCTATTATGATGATGCAATTTATTACTCAAATTTAGACTTCGTTTATTGTAGAATAAAACTATTTCGACAGGATGTATTTATAGGGATTGGGAGATTCAAAGAGGATTTAAAATTTTTTAAAGCGTCATTTGAATGCGTCTCAAGTGCTACTACGAAAAGAAAAATTATTTAATGATCGAAATGCTTTTTATTAAAAATCAGGTATTGTAATAGGAAGGGTAGCATGTCATAAGGATTTAGCACAAATTTTTGCGATTTTATAGACGAATTTTTAATCCAAAAGGACGAATTTTTAAGAGAATCGTTGAATTTTCAACAATTTTTTTTTGTTTATTAAATAGTTCAATTTTTTACCAAACAATTGAATTTTCAACTAAATTGTTGAATTTTTAACTGAAAAAAATATAATTTTTCAAGCAAAAGTGAAACAGTTACATTTTCTGTTAAAAGCTAATTTTCCATAAGAAAAATGAACAACGTAATAATTGAACCGGCAACAAAATAGACGAATTTTCAATCAAAAAGTTCATTTTAAGTGAAGAAAGTTGAATTTTCAACCGGAAAAATTGAATTTTTCAACTGAAAAAATATAATTTTTCATACAAAAGTGAAACAGTTAAATTTCCTGTTAAAAAAATAATTTTTCATAACAAAAAAGAATAACGTAATAATTGAAACATAAACAAAGTAGATTAATTTTCAACCAAAAAGTTAATTTAAATTCAAGAAAGTTTTTTTTCAACAAAAACAATTCTTCTTTAGAAAATTGTTGAATTTTCAACCGGAAAAATTGAATTTTCAAAAAAAATTCATTTTCAGCCAAGAGAGATGATTTTTCCAATACAAAAGATGAATTTTCAATCCAAAAGGACGAATTCTTTAAAGAAACTGTTGAATTTTCAACAACAAAAATAAAGTTTTTAGTAAAATAGTTGAATTTGCAACAAACAAAAAATATACTTTTAATACAATAGTTCAATTTTTTACCAAACAGGTCAATTTTCAACCTTTTTTCAATCAAAAAGATAAATTTTGATACGAAAAGACGAATTTTCAAAAAAATGCATGTATTTTCAACTAAATTGTTGAATATTTAACAGAAAAAATATAATTTTTAAACCAAAAGTGAAACAATTAAATTTTCTGTTAAAAGCTAATTTTCCATAACAAAAAAAAGAAAAACGTAATAATTGAACCCTCGACAAAATAGACGAATTTTCAACTAAAAAGTTCATTTTTATTCAAGAAAGTTGAATTTTCAACAAAAATAATTCATTCCTTAGAAAATTGTTGAATTTTCAACCGGAAAAATTGAATTTTCAAAAAAAAAAATCATTTTCAGCCAACAGAGATGACTTTTCCAATACAAAAGATGAATTTTCAATCCAAAGGACGAATTTTAAAAAAAAATTTGAATTTTCAACAACAAAAAAAATTTTTTATTAAAATAGTTGAATTCGCAACAAACAAATTATACTTTTAATACAATAGTTCAAGTTTTTACCAAACACGCCAATTTTCAACCTTTTTTTCAATCAAAAAGATGAATTTTGATACGAGAAGACGAATTTTCAAAAAAATTCATGAATTTTACAACTAAATTGTTGAATTTTTAACTGAAAAAATATAATTTTTCAAACATAAGTGAAACAGTTAAATTTTCTGTTAAAAGCTATTTTTCCAATATGAAATATAAATTTTCAATTCGATAGAACGAATTTGCAAGAAAATCATTGAATTTTTTACCGAAAAAGATAACTTTAACAAAATAACTGAATTTTCAACAGCAAAATAGACTCTAATAAAATAGTTGAATTTTTTAACAAACAGTTAAATTTTTAACCTTTTTCAAGCAGAAAGATTAATTTTATACGAAAAGACGAATTTTGAACTAAATTGTTAGGTTTGTTAATTAAAAAAAGATAAGGTTTCAAGCAATAAGTTTAATTTTTGACATATAAGATGAATTTTCAATCCAATAGAATGAATTTTCGACCGAAAAAGATAATTTGAACGAAAAAGTTTAATTTTCAACCAAATAATAAAACTTTCAACAAAATAGTTAAACTTTTGATCAAATAACTAAATACTTAATGTACAAGAATTATTTTCTTAAGAAAGATGAGTTTTTAATTAAAAAAGACAACTTTTTAGCCAAAAGTAGAATGATTAATTTATCAATTTAAATGACTAATTTTTAACAAAATACTTGAATTTTCTACCAAATAGTTGAATTTTCAATTTTTAGGAATTTTCAATTTTTAGGAATTTTCAATTTGTAGGAATTTTCAATTTGTAGGAATTTTCAAACGAATAGTTGAATTTTTCAAAAAATATTTTAATTTTCAAATGAAAACTGAATTTTCAACAACAAAATCAATATTTTACAAAGTAGTTCTACTTTGAACCAAGTAGTTAATTTTTCAAAAAGACGATTTTTTTTAGAAAATTGTTGAGTTTCAAACCAGAAAAAAAAGAATTTTCAACAAGAAACTTAATTTTCAATCATAAAAGAAAAAGTTTCCGTGAAATAGTGGAATTTTTACAACTAAAAAATAAGAAATTTACAATAAAAAATTTAATAGTTACATATTTTCAGTTAAAAAACTTAATTTTTACCCAAAAACAAAAAAAAAAAAATAATTTTAATCAAAGCAGTTGAATGTTTCACCAAAATTGTTCAATTTCCAACAACAATAAAATTATTATTAAGTAGAAGGATTAATTTTCTAACAAAAAACATTATTCTTTAACAAAATGCATAAATTTTCAACCCAGAAAATTAATTTTCTACCGAAAAAGAAGTGGTTGAATTTTCAAATAAAAAAGACTAATTTTATGCAAAATATTTTAATTTTCAGCTAAATAAAAGAAAATTTTATTAATTTATTTTTCTTTTAACTCATTTTCAATTTTAAAAAAATTATTATTTTCAATAACTTAGTTCAATTTTCAATCAAAGGAACGAATTTTTTACAAAACCAGTGGAACTTTAAACCAAAATAAAAATTTAATCTTGAATGTTGAAAATTGAACTTTTTCGCTGAAAATGTATGGCATTTTTTTGTAGAAAATTCATCTTTAGGGTTAAAAATGCAACTTATTTGATTAAAAATTATTTCTCTAGTTAAATTTGAACTATTATTTTGTTACAAAATTTGTGTTTCTTCAGAAAATTGAACTTTTTTGTTGAAAATTCGCCTATTTTGTTCAAAAATTATTTTATTTTGTTTTTCAATTCATCTTTTTAATTGAAAATTAATCTGTTTGGTTAAAAAACTATTTTATTTAAAATTCGTTATTTTTTGGTTGAATTAAACTGCAATTGATCTAAAATTAAAATATTTTTTGCTTAAAACGTCAACTATTAAATTTTTCGTTGGGAATTTATCTTCTTTCGATGAATATTTATTATTTTTTTTGTTGAAAAATAATTTTTTTTCAATGTTTTTACAAAACTGTTTATGGCATGATACCCTTCATATAAAATAATTATTGACGTAAGAGTCTAAATGATAGGAACTGTATAAATCCGTGTACAACTTCCTAATTTCTAAGCACTTGAGGAATTTCAAATTATTTTTCTTTTCCAAGTAAAACGAAAATAATTACTCTTAATTTCGTTTAGAAAACTTGGAACTAAAATTAAATTGTGGTAGCTACAATATTATCAAATAGAGAGAAAAATAATCTTTTTGATGAAAATTTCATTACAAATTTGACTTTTTTCGTTGCAAATTTATCTTTTTCAGTTAAAATTTCAATTATTTGGTTCAAAGTTGAACTACTTTGTTGAAATTTTGGGTTGAATTCAACTTTTATTGATCTAAAATTAAAAGATTTTGGGCTCAACATCAAAGATTACATTTTGCGTTGAAAAGTTATCTTTTTTAGTTGAAGATTCAACTGTTTTATTGAAAATTCGTTTAAAAAAATTTAAGTACGGTAGCAAATTAAACTCTTTTGGTCGAGGATTATACTATTTTGCTGAAAATTCATTTTTTTCAAATCAACAGTTATTTATTTAAAATAATTAAAATATTTGGTTCAAATATCATCTATTATATTTTTTGGTAGAAGATACAAATACTTAACTGCTTTGTTAAAATTGATTTTTTTTATTTTGTTTGAAAATTCATAATTTTAGTTTAAAATTTATGTCTTTGGTTACAAATTCGTCTATTTTGTTAAAATTGATTCTCTTTTTGGTTGAATTCAACTGTTATTGAAGTAAAATTAAAATATTTTTTGGTCAAATATCAACTATTACATTTTTCATTGAAAATTTATCTTTTTCAGTTGAAAATTCAACTGTTTGGTTTGAAATTTATCTTTTATAAGTTTTAAATTCAACTGTTTGGTAGAAAATTAACTTTTTAGGTGAAAATTAATATTCTCGGATTGAAAATTCAACTTTTTTATAGTGAAAATCCACAATTTGGTATCAAATTCAACTATTTGGTACTAAGAAAATTAATTCTCTAGCAAAAAAAAAAAACTAATTTTTTAACCAAACAAAAACAGAACTGTCCATCAGCGGAATTCAACGAAAAAAGACGAATTTTTATTGAAAAAAAAAGATTTTTCAACAAGAAAGTTAATTTTCAATTAAGAAAGATTTCAATTAAAAAAGATAAATTTTCAGCTGAAAATTGAATCTTTAAATTAACAATTTAAATAACTAATTTGCAACAAAATAGATTAATTTTTTACCAAATAGTTGAATTTCCAATTTATAGTGACAAATTATCAACAACAATAAAAATTTCTACATTTTAAGATGAAAAAATTAATTTTTAACCAAAAACAATTGAATTAATCTAAAAACAGACGAATTTTCAACCAAATTTCTCGATTTCTCAACCAAATAGGTAAATTAAAAAAAAATTAATTTCGTCGGCAAATAGAAGAATTTTTAATAAAATATTTTAGTTTTAAGCTAAAAATTGCACATAAGAAACTTAATTATTAGCGAAATAATTGAATTTTCAACTAAGAAAGATAAATCTTCAACCAAAAATATATTCGTTAAATTATCAGTTAATAAAATTAATTTTCCATTTTATTTTTATCTTAAAACTTAGCTATTCCATTTTTTGCGGGAAATATATGTTTTTTTAAATAAAAATATAATCTTTTTTGTTGAAAATTTAACTTTGCAATTTTTTTTTGCAATTTAGTCTTCTTGTTTCAAAATTCTTTTTTTTTTGTTGCAAAAAATTTAATTTTTTTGCTTTAAATACATTTTTTGTTGGTAAGAATTATATTTTTAACGTAAAATTTAACAATTCTATTTATGGTTGAAAGTGTATCTTTTTTCGATGAAAATTCAACTATTTGGTTGAACATTTATATTTTATATTTAGAAATTAAACTAGTTATTTTGAAATTTATAAACTTCGTTCAAAATTCGCCTTTTTTGTTGAAAATTCATCAGTGTAGTTGAAAATTGATATTTTTTTAACTTAAAATTTTAACAATTTGGATGAAACACTGTCTTTTTTAATTGAAAATTCTACTATTTCGTTAAAAGTCCACATATTTTGTTAAAAAAATGTCTTTTTCTTTTGCAACTTAATTTTCTTGTTTAAAAATTCTTTCATTTCGGTGTAAAATTCACGTGTTCCAGTTAAATATTTATCATTTTTTGTGAAAATTCATCTGTTAGCTTGGAACTATAATTATTTGGTTGACAGTTATTATATTTTGTTAAAAATTCATTTTTATTTTTGTTGTGAAGTGATTTTTTTAATTGAAAACTTTGTTTTTTCTTTTGGTGGAAAAGAATTTTTTACCGAATATTTAACTTTTTTTATTTAAAATTCGTTTATTCTCTGGTTTAAAATTATTTTGTTTTTGAAACTAAAAAAAATACCTATTATTCTTTTTTTGTCTAGAAATTTAATTATTCAATTTTTGGTTGAAAAATGCATATTTTTTGTCAAAAATTCAAACATTCCCGTTAAAGATGTACAATTTGAGTTGAAAACTCATCACTTTCTTTAAAAATATGTAACTCTTTTTTTTTTAAAGTAATTTTTGTGTGGAAAATAATTTTTTAACTTAAAATGTAACTTGTTCCAATTGAATGTTCCACAATTTTCGCTAAAAATTCATCGTTTTGGCTGACAATTTATCTTTTTTAGTATTAGTAATTATCTTTTATGTTTAAAATTAATGTTTTCAACTAAAAGCTTAACTCGTCTATTTTTCGTAGTCACCCTGAATATATTTGAGCCCCCAAAAAAATGTCGTAACATCATATGAAAACGGGTCGATGATAGATGGATATTTATTTAAAAATATTTCTTTATTTACCAAATTTTGTGGCTGCCGCCTCAATATCTTCTCTCTTTTCTTTTTTTTTTATCTCATCGCGGTTTCATATAACAGATTCTCGCGCTCGTTCGATCCACACTCTCAGACGGAGTCTCAGCTTCCGCATCACCGAGGCTGATACCAGGCCAAGAACAATATTAAAAGCAACACCCGAGGCGAACAATCGTGACTTGTTGGAAGCGAAAATCTCAAATCGAGGCGATGGGGGGATGCCAATGGTAAAATCGCCCTGGCAGAATGAGGGCGACTCGGATTGTGAGAGCGATTCGGGTTTCGACTGGTGCTCGAATTCAGGCTGTTCGGCTGACTCGGAAAAGTTTCTCGTTGACAAGAAGCCGAGAAGAAGCAGGTCGAAATACAGCTGGACCGGCACTTTCAGGAAAAAGGCGAAAACGAGTATCGCTGCTTCGAGTCTGAGACATAATAGTCTCTCGAATGAAACTGCCTTTTTCGTCCCATTATCACCTGATGCTGTTGCTCCTGCTGCTGCTGCTACCAACGACAACCAGACGGATTCGAATTGTCGAAATGACGAGCTGGGAATTGAGAATGTTGTTGTTTGTGAAGAGAGCCACAAAGTTCGGGGACCAAAAGAGGATTTGGAAGAGAGAAAGAGTCGTCGCAGGATAAGGAGAAGTTCCGGTTCAACTGATTGCAGAGGAGGTTTTCTTCGCGCCGTCTCGTCGTCCGCAACTGTTCGTAACAATTTGCCGGGTGTCTAGCGACCTTAAAAGCCTGGAATTCTCCTTGAAATATTGATTTTTTTTGTCATGAGAATCTTGAATTTGAATTGTTTTTTCTTTGATTTTTAGTCTTTTTTTTAACCAGAAAAAAGATCTGGTTTGGAAGAAATGTTGGTGCTGAGAAGTTTAAAAAAAATATGAAAATATAATTAATGTGGAGAAGATACAAAGATATGTCGAGGAACTTTTTGTGAGTTCATAGTAATTATTTTATAGGCTGCAATAAAGGGATTTTAATATTGTTTTTTGACATTCTTGTGTGAATAGTATTTTCAAATTTAAAACGGGATAAAGAATTTTTAATTACACATTTTTTTAATAATATTTAACTTACGAGGAACCCACGGATTTCTAATAATTCACAAAGATTTCAAGAAATTCAAAAAAAAAATTAAAAACAATTTTACAAGATTTTAGAAGATTTCAAAGGATTGCACAAGATTTGAAGAATTTCAAATAATTAACCAAAATTTCAAATGATTTCACAAATTTCAAACAATTTTAAAAGATCAAAAGATTCCAGAGAAATTTCAAACAATTTTACAAGATTTTAGAAGATTACAAACAATTTCAGAAATATTTCAAATTTTTTTAATATTTAAAAATATTGCACAAAGATTTCAAGGATTTCAAAAATATTATAAGATTTCAAAAGTGTACAAAAATATTGCAGAAAGATTTGAACAGTTTTTAGAAGATTTCAAAAAGTTTGAAAAGATATAAAAAAATTTCAAACAATTTCAAGAATGTTAGAAGATTTTAAAGGACTGCACAAAGATTTCAAGAATTTTAAATAATTAACAAAAATTTCAAATGATTTCACAAATATTTAGAAAGATTTTAGAAGGTTTCAAATGTGTCTGTAAAATTTCACAAAGATTTTAAGTAGTTTCAAATTTTTTTGAAGACTTCAAATGATTTCACAAAGATTTCAAACAATTTTAAAAGATCAAAAGATTTCAGAAAAATTTCAAAAAAAAATTTTACAAGATTTTAGAAGATTTCAAAGGACTGCGCAAAGATTTCAAGAATTGTAAAAATTTCACAAAGATTTTAAGTAGTTTCAAAATTTGTTTGAAGATTTCAAAAATTTCAAATGATTTCACAAATATTTAAAAAGATTTTAGAAGGTTTCAAATGTGTATGTAAAATTTCACAAAGATTTTAAGTAGTTTCAAAATTTGTTTGAAAATTTCAAA
Source organism: Acraspis erinacei (assembly GCA_035041075.1). Classification (NCBI taxonomy): domain Eukaryota; kingdom Metazoa; phylum Arthropoda; class Insecta; order Hymenoptera; family Cynipidae; genus Acraspis; species Acraspis erinacei. The sequence continues at coordinate 33,653,696 of JAWWLR010000128.1, read as the reverse complement.
GATTTCAAATGATTTCACAAAGATTTCAAACAATTTTGAAAGATCAAAAGATTTCAGAT
>JAWWLR010000128.1:33412688-33423652 GCA_035041075.1 Acraspis erinacei | reverse complement strand
CAGTGGAGAACCCGATCCCCCTCTCCGCGGTCCCCCCACCACCTAATTCCCGTTACTTTTGGGTCCCCCCTCGTAAATAAAAAACTTGAAGATCAGTAGATCAAAAAACTAACATCTTCATATAAATTCAAAAATGATAGGTTTTTTCAAAAAACATTGTTAGTGGGAAACATGGTCATTTTTATATTGTTTAAAAATCTGAAATACGTAAAATGAAATAGCGCCATTTGACTAAAAAATTTGAGACGAAATTTTTCATTTCAGAAATTATCTATTAGTTTTTCTGTTATTAATTTTACAGTGATTTGATGACAAACCAATTTTTATTGCTTTGAACGAATTATTAAAATTTTAATAGGAAATTTTATTTTATTTTATATTAAAGTTAAATGAAAATTTTAATGAATTTAATATGTACATTTTTGAGAACGCTGCTTTAATTTTCTGCATTTTTTCGCATTAACCACACACTTTTACTAAAATCCCATAACTTAACTAAATGAATTAAATTTTATTTATTCATTAGCTTGAGAAATTGTCTAATGCTGTTGCAAAGGAAACAATAACATTAATATTTCATGTAAGCTTCAATCCACTGTAAGCTGTACTGAACTTCAATTAATGAATATAGCAAAGATTTGAAATAAAATAGACGAAAAATATGAATTATTGCCGACCAAAAATCAAATACAAATTCAGGCCTAAGTTTTTCGTTAGAATATTTAGATAGTCAATATTTCATGTAAAAATTAATAAAAATTTATTTCAAGTTTATTTTGTATGTTGGGGTAAGTTAATTGAAACTTGAAATGCCTTTTAAGAAAATAAAAACCATAATTTTTTTGACACAAACAGATGTACGATGAAACGTGATTTTTCACTCTATTGAACATTTTATAGTTCATACGCCGGTATGATACAATTTCAGATACAATGCTACCAATTGGATCAGTACAGTTTCTAATAATTCGCATTTAGAGCGTCAAGAGGATGCAAAAGTATTCGTCTATTTCGTTTATTATATTTTCATAAAAATTTATTAAAAAATTTCAATCAAATTATTTACAATTATAAGATAAAAATCAATAAAGAGCCAAAACAAAAGTTGGGTTTCAACTTTATTTCCATGTAAGATTTTGTTCTTTTCATTGTTTTTTTGCTCTTTTCATTTAAAGAAGAAAAAAAACCTTCGAAAGAATTTAATGCAGTTTGTCAGAATTTCAGATGAATTTTGACGAATTGTTAATACAGTGCAGAAATCAAAATAAAGTAATGATTCCACGTAATTCAATGACAGTAAACATTAATTATTTTTAACTTACAAGTTTTGGCGCTCAACTCTTCTTTACAGAATTCTGAAATAGGTGATTTGACAGTAAAAATAGAGTAAAAACTTATTTGCCAAAGAATTGGAAATATTAAAAACGTTTTATTTTAGGGAGGTTTTTGTATTGCAAAAAATCATTTATTGTCATCAAAGTTATCAAAGCATTTAAGGTGACGGATGCAACAACTCGAGAAGCGCTCGACATCGCGTACAAGTCTTAGCCACTATGGAAAATCTATTAATAAAGAAAATTGGCCGAAAAGTAAAATAAAATATACTTTCGTATTCTCCTTTACACGGCCTACTAATTTTTTTTATCAAACTTTTTTATTCAATAAGTCACGTTTTGTAAAACGCAACTTTCAATTATTCGGCCGTTTATTGATAAAAATTCTGGAAATTTGTATGCTGTATTCTCAATGTTTAAGCGATGAATAGAAGTATCGCAATTTGTTTAAAAAAATAATATGTTTGTTTTTGTTTAATAACAAATTGATCCCGAACGAAAACCACCTTCTAACAAATTCCACCATTGAGACTGTCATACAAAAATGTTAGTTGAAATAACTTACCGAAAGAAAGTTATGCAAAAGTCTTTGGGCATTTTTTGCTGCAAATTTGAAAAAAATCTGTCGAAAATTGTGGAAATTGCAGCAAGTTGAAGTTCTTTGCCGCTGCTCCTTTGTGGATTAAGAGAAAAGGCCACAATTTTCAGCTGATTTTCATCATATTTTCGGAAAAATTTCCCCAAAGTCTAGTGAACAAATTTCTCGCGATAAGTCATTTCAACTAACATTTTTTTGATGACCGCTCCACTAGTCGAAGTTGGCAAAACGTGGTTTTCGTTCGGAATTAATTTTTTATTGACGAGCAATAAATATATTCCTTTTTTAAAATAAAGTGCCAGTCTTTTGCCAAAAATAAACAATTATTTAACCAAAAAAATTTAGGGTTGGCGATTATCATATTTAAGAAATAGTTCGCGTTGCTTTGATTAGAATAGCAGAAAAATGCGTTGAAAAAATAAATATTGAATTTAGACAAGATTAGTAGAGAAAAATGTGCTGATAAAAAAATCAAACTTTCATTCTTCTAGCGGAATGTAGCTCACAGTCCGCCGAGAACCCTTATAACGAAAGTTATCCTGGACCTTCTTCTTCTTCTGCTGGCAAACAACATTCGCCTAACAGGCCTTCTCTAGAGGAAGCTCCTGCTCGTGCCAGGTCCAGGTCTCCTGCTCGCACGCCTCCTTCTATTAAAATACTTGGATATTCACTTGGAGAACTTGGGTATATTCGCCTCATCCCTCGCACAAATGATAGCGTTGAATTCGAATTTCGAAGATATTGTTTTCCTGTTGGTAAACCAATTAGAGTGCTAGACGATAATAAAAGACGGGTCCCGGTGACAACCCAAGAGCAAATTGTATTATCACTAGCCAATGGTGATGTTTTTGCAATATTGGATTATCGTGGGTTCCTTCGTGCAATATATAGGACAGATAAGAGACGTTCAAGAATAAAAATAAATATGATAAGCGGTGAATTTTACGATTTGACTGCAGATGAAAGTAAAGATTGTCCAATCGGAAAGAACAAACCAATTTTTCAAGTATATTTTATTCAAACTTTGGCAAATTACAATTCTCTACAGTGCATCTGGAATCGTCATATCGAACCTCAGGAGTCTCCTCTTCGTCGTTCCAGGACCAGGTCTCTTCCGAGCAGGCCTCCTTCTGATCAAGTACTTGGTTTTGCAATAGAACATCTGGGCTATCTTCGCCTTATTCCTTTCACAAACCAGAACGAGCGATTTGAATTTCGACGATACGTTTTTCCTACTGATGAAAAAATTCGAACGCGAATAGATGGCTTTCCCTATTCGTTTGAGCCCAACGATGAATATTTAGTACTATCAACAGTCGATGGTGAGGTTTTTGCATTAATGGATTATGGTGACATACTTCGTGGAATTTATAGGCTAGAACAAAATCATTCGCGAATAAAAATAAATATGATAAGCGGCAATATTATTAATTTGACGCCAGCTGAAATTAGGGATTGTCCAGTAGGCAAGAAAAACCCAATCTTCCCAAACAATTTTATTAAAGCTTTTGAAAATCACGATTCACTTCAGTCCACATGGAATCCCCATAGCGAAGGTAATCCAAGTTCTTCTTCTTTGACCAGACAACATTCGCCGGACCGGACGTCTCCTCAGGATCTTTCTCTGCATGCCAGGCTCAGGTCTCCTCCGGACAGGCCTTATTCCTCAGGCTAATCAGAACATATGATCGAAATTGAAAGGAAGGCATGTCATGTAGACAAGAATAACCCAATCTTGCCAAGTTGGTTTCATACAGATGTTTCAAATTTAGATTCTCTACAGCATGTGTATCATTAATTCAGTCGATAAACCATAACCTCAATTGTAATATTCTTTTTAATACGCAGTCGAATCAATATTGAATAAAAATATATACATTTTCTAACTTATTATGGTTCTCGAGGCTTCCATTTAAATTTCTCATTCAATTTTTGAATCTAAAACCTACTTCAAATATTTCGTTGAACGACAGAAACAGCAGGGCGAAACCTAAAATAGTACGGCCATGCAGATCATGCACAACTTTTATTTTTCCTTTTTCGTCGATCATTTGGCAAACAACTTTCCTACTCTCATTATGTTTTCGATTCCATGTCAGGTTATTTTTTAAGCGAAAACTGTTTCCTAAGTAATATTATCTGTTAAAAAATATTAAAATATCAAATAAAATTGTAATATCATTTTGAATTATTCGTTTCTAAAGTAAAATTTTGACGATAAAGTTACTTTCTTTCATCAAAAATGTGTAGCAGATTATAAAATGGTGTCAATAGATATAATTCGTAAATTGTATAAACAAAAAACTGAAACATTCTGACAATATATTTTAAGAACCGTCAGAAAGGATCGATATTTCTCTGTCTATTAATATCCACAGTATTGTATAATTTATAATTTATCATTTGCAATTAACTTTTTCTGGAAAAAGGATCCTTCTCTTTTCGCTCCACTGGGAATTAAAGTTCTGCGGTTCGATTCCTAGTGGAGCGAAAAGAGCAGGATCTCATTTTTAAAGAAATAATATGATTTTAAATTTGTAAAAATTATTTTCCATCTTGTCTGATTCATGCATTGATCATTTTCTGTAATTTAACATTCTGAACTTGATCGATATTGTTGATCTTCTTCCTCCAAGGTTTAGGAGGGTTATCTATTGTCGCTAAAGCACAATTCGCTGAAGATAGAACCGTTAAGAAGTTTAATTTTTAATCAGTGAAATAAAAATCTGATACCGTGGTTAAAAAATGAATAATATAATTTCCAACTCACTAAAATTAAGTTTGATAAAAAAAGAAAATTTCCACCCCGGCTGTGTGAGTTGGGTTTTCGAACTTTTTTCAAATTACAATGGGAGCATTTTATGTTAGTTTTCCAAATTTGGTTTTTGTACTCTTGGTTTTTTAAGGAATTCTATACGTTAACTTGATTATTTCAGGTTAAAGAGGATTTTGAACTAAATTATAATCTAATTTACATTTCTTAAATTTTATTTTTGTTAGAAATTTCAACAAAGGTAGGGGTTTGAGAATTAGAGAAGATCTCAATTATTTTCAGGAATTGAAAGTCATTTACAAATATTATTTAAAAAGCGGTTTATTTTCGCTTAAAATCGACCAAAATGTGCATTTGTTTATATAATTTATTTATAAAATAAACAACTATTGCTGGTTTGTAAATTTTTTTTTTAGAAAACATCATTGTAAATATAATTTCAGCAAGGTGAGAGGAAAAAACGAATAATTTTTGTTTAAAAACGTCCAAAATGTGAATTTGTTTATAAAATGCTAGGATAATTGCTAGGAGCTAACTGTGTAACGAGTTTAGAAAAAATAATCATTAGAACCTTTTCAGATTTCTACCGCAGAATTTAGACTATATTCTATATTATATTATATTCTATTCCTGTTAAATTTCTGGTTGATTAGTCTTTTCGCTGTGGAGAGGCAATTTGTCCATAATGCTGAACAAATGGACACACCATTGTTTTTATTGTTTGTAGGAGAAATCCATTAATTTCGTATTCTTTCAGGCGTGCACAAAGTTTACTTCTATCTACCTTATCAGATGCTTTTCCTAGATCAACAAAGGCACAGAAATGATGTTTTTCCTACATTCCAAAAAAAATCCTGCTTTGATCCATACATGATAATCCTGGAAGAAATCCACTTGGAACTTCGAAGATATTTTTTTCTGTTACTTTGATTAACCTAGAAGTAATTATTTTAAAGTATATTTTACTTCTTACAACCTCAGTTCCATGCACTTCGACTGAAATTTTAACAATAATATTCCGGAACGTAGTCCAAGCGCCCTCGATACCTTTGTTGTTTATAAAAACCTCCCAAGTTGCCCTTTCTACGCTCGCTTTTTTAAAAGAAAAAGCTTTTCGAGTATCGAGAATTAGAATAAATTTTTCATAATATATAAACAAAATTTTTTCATTTAACCCAACACGCGCCATCTCCTTTTTTCAAATATTACGCTGTCTAGTGATAAAATCAAAATTTGTTTTTTAAATTCAGTTATGATTGAATAGAAAAGCAATGCACACTTCAGGAAACACCTTTTAATTTTCAATTTCGAACGTAACAGTAAAATAACAAAATAAAATGTATACCTCAGTAGATAAATCAAAAAATAACATTTTTACGTCTGAAAGTATTAAAAAATTAAATGTATACGTACGTACTAGATTTTTATGAGATCAAAATATAAAAATATGACGAATCACCTTTCATTTCAAGGTTCATCGTCGCTTATTTGATTCTCAGCGCACACATATATTTCACGACACCGGCATGTGTTTTACACGTAAATTTATTACGTTCGAAACAACTGACAGCTTCAAGAAAAAATCTCGGCATCGCATCACGTTGGTGGGTTGATGTTAGGGGGTAGAGGAGGAGGCAGGACCTGCGCCTTGATTCGTGTTAGTGCAGGCTGGCTTATCTTCCTACTGGCGCACTCTGTACGCCGTACCTGTCCGTCTTGGGTTAATCTTGTGTATATTATAGATCATTTTTGTAAGTATTCCACCTTAAATAAAAAAAAAATTGTATTATGTCTTTCAGCAAATAGTGATCTTTCAACTGCGTAATAACTAAGAAATGTGTGACCCTGTAAAGTGTTCATAATAGAGTCATAAATCTCAATAATTAAATAAAAATATTTTAGAAAGAGGTGTGAGATAGCGAATGAAACGATTTACAGCTCATTATTCGTTAGATTCTCCGAGGTAATCTTTATAAGTTTCCTCTGTATTAAGAAAATGAGGACCCTGTGTGGCATTCTGAGTTTCATCATACTGACTTTTCCCAATGATATAGGTAAATGTGATTTCTATAATTTCAAGTGTACTATTTGTAGGATATCCTGACATAAAACTTTCGAAAAATCATATGTAGTAAACAAATATTGCTCATGCGAACAATTGATTTCCTACTCACGCTTTCTTTTACAGAATCGATGAGGTCACATGCAGATAATGCAGTTCATCCTATACCCATTATACTCAATCTTACGAATTTCGATGGTTACGTACCTGCACGGGATGGTGGAAGAGTAGGCCTTTGGTATGCAGGAGCACATCATCATATGGGTCGACTTTACATTTTTGGAGTAATGAAATGGGAAGATTTGTTTCCAATCCAGACTTCCATAATGAATCGTTATAATAACTTTGGACGAGTTAAAGTACGCATAGATGGTGAGGTTGCCGACGTGGCTGTACCAATATTGGCAGATGATCCACTGAATAATTTGTTCTATAATGAATTTGGACCAGAAAACGTTACACGTGTCTGGATACCCAATTAAGTGACTTCAAGTGTATACATTGTATGCACATTTGCTGATAGTTTTGTTAACATTGCATTTTCAACACAGTTTTTAATAAATTTTAAAACTATTTTCTTCAAGAAATAATCTCGCGATATTCTTTACAAGTTTTATTTATTTAAAAACAATGAGAACCTGTAATTCGTATTCTGCGTTTAATGTTAGCGGCTTTCTCTAATCCGTCTGTTAAATATAATACCGGTAATTTAGGAAAGATTGAGATCCTTCGAACTTTTTCAAATTTTTGTTTGTATGATTAAAACTAGGATTAATTTAATTATGTTAATAATTAATACAGGAATTAATTTCATACATATGGTCTTCTTTACCAAATTAGCTTATGCTAGAGAAAAGGAACTAAGTGTGAATCGGGTTTTAGAATCAATTTACTGAAAAATACAATTATAATCAAAATAATATCAATTTTACTACGATTTTCCAACTGATTCAGTAAGATGAATTAATAATATGGTGTTATAAGCACTCTTAACAGTTCAACGAACGGATTGGTTAAAGAAAAAAGCTGAAACATAGCCTGTCATCAAAAAGAAAATGTGAAAAAATAAGTGTGATCATTAAAAATTGCAAGGAAAATGTGTACTAATAATGTCATTGTAGATCCCGTTTTCGGTCCGGGCTCTAATTTAGAACAATGCCTCTATAGCATCGTACGTTTCACAAACGTGCCTGGAACGTCCCACAGGAACTTTGTTCCCGGACCGTGTGTAATATCCGCCCACAATGAACGTGCCACTGGAATGTTCCAGGAATGTGCCACTTTTGTCTGAAGAAGACTTTCCCTTATTTCAATTATTATAAAATAAATATCGCCTAAACCATAAAAAATAGGTAAAACCCGATGTCACTTAATAAGATGCATATAGTGATATCCCTAACCACAGTTGCACAGATTTTTTTAATGGAGTTTTCTAATGCACCTTGTTCTACATCGCATTTGTGGTGATCTATAGCTTCATCTCCCAATCATTCCCCAAAAGAGTCTCTCAAAGCGTCTGTACGGGAAAAAATTCCGGGTGGAGGGGGTTACCAAATACCCTAGAACCAATATTGTCCGCTTCGGCTGTAACTCTATCGGTTCGAAGAATGGAACTAGGTTAGTTCAATTCTCTTGTGACCAGCTTGATTCGGCTAGCGAAGGCCCGACGTACCAGTATCGAGACAACATTACTTTGTATAAGGCCTAGAGTAATCCAACACTCTAGTCCCGAATCCGAAGAAGCAATGTTGTTGTACTGGTACGCTGGGTGTTCGCTTGCCGAATCAAGCTGGTCCCAAGAGAATGGAACTACCCTAGTTCCATTTTTCGAGAACCGATAGATTTCCAGCCCACGCAGGCAACATTGGTTGTACGGTATTTAGTACCCCCCTCCACTCGGATATTTTTCCGTCAGTATCCCATCTGAACCATTTATCATTTCACCTGTGCTATTGCTCAAGCTGACAAACTTTGTACTTTTACTTCTCTTTATATATTTGAAATCAGCTAAATGCTCCCTTCATAATCAATTTATAATGCTCTCTCTTCTTTTGTACTGCTTTTTCCGTTACTTTCCTTGGCTAGTCGTTTAACTTTTTCTCGTTTTGTCTCTGTAATCATTTTGAAGTATATTGCTTTCCTCATTGCTAAGGCCTAACATTTTCAACTTTCTTAGATACGCTTGTATCTTTTCATGAAAGGCTGTCCGGATTTCATCATTTCACCACGCATCACTAAACATTATTATTACAACAATGAAAGCTCGCAACATAGTGCATGTTCCCTCTATATCTTTATTGCTTTTAAGTTCCTCCCAAGTTGCCCTATCTATGCGTTAGGACACTTCAAATAAAATTATATGATGATTTTTGTTATTTCTGTTTTAAATTATAGCGGCTAATGATTAATGTAAAACCGCTTTACCCAGTCTTTGGCACATCGAGTTCATTGGATAAGGTAAATGTCCCATTTTTTTCGGGTGACACAGTTTTGGCGATGTTTAGATACTATAGCCAAATCCGTGGAAATCTTAAGGGTAATGGCACTAGCAATATTTTCAGCGCACTATAGAATGGATTAATATATTTTCGATGTAGGTTTTAGTCATTTTATTACGTATTCGTATTTTTTTAACGTTACATTTCTCTCAGCTTGTTAGTTCAGGAGTTGACACGAGGTGTTGTTTTTCCTCACAACAGTGTTTGAAAAATTTTGTGCTTCGAGTGATTAATTAAAGATTGAGGCATAATTATAAGGTTTTCGAATGAGTTCGTCAATATAACTCAAAGTTAATGCATAATTCAAATATTACCTGCCTCCTTAATACGGACCGAAAAAAAAACGGTTGAAGGAATTTGTGCGAGTGACAGAGGATTTAAAAATGCAAAGGATAAATATATTCTTTTTTTTTTAATTGCTTGATTTATTATGCCCAGAAATTTTCACTCTAAAATTTTGAAAATTCTTGGTTACAACTTAAATTAGGTGGCAATATTTAACAATGATGATACCCCGCCACTGTAAGACATTTAACATGGTGTCGCTCGCTCCAATTGGTACATTTGATTTGTCCAAACTGGGTCAGAAGAAAAATTAATTCGGCTAAATAGCTTGATCGGAACATCATGAAATAATCTCTATTATGCAGGAAAAAATGTTTGTTTATATCGATGAGCAGACAAAATATTGATGACAAAATGTTCGATGTATCCGGCATTAGAAACTTTTCTCGATTCATAAGATATAAAATACTTCTACAAGTCTTGCACCTTAAATAAAAATAAAATAGTATCTTTGCTTTGAACAAATAGTGATCTTTCGACTGCTTGATAACTATGAAATGTGTGTCCCTCTAAAATTCACATGATCAGGTCATAAATCTCAATAACTAAATACACAAATTTTAGAATGACGTATGGCAGAGCAAATGAAACGTCTTACAGCCCATTCATTCGTCAGATTAGTCTCGGTATTCTTAATAAGTTTGTCTATTTTAAGGAAATGAGGACCCTGTCTGATATTCTGTGTTTGTTCATACTGAATTTTCCCAATTATATAGGTAAATATTATGTCTATACTTTTTTGTCAAGTACACATAATCTATTATTAATTTCATTGATTAATTAACACAACAATTCATTTTTTATCTATGCATTCTTTTACAGAATTGATTAAGCAACATAAAGAACATGCAGTTCATCCGCTTCCCATTATACTCAATCTTACAAATTTCGGGGGTGTTATACCTGCACGTCCGGGTCCAAGAAGAGGCGCTTGGATATTAGGAACACATGTTAAAATGGTATGCTGTATGAAAACAGAAACTAATTCTGGCCTCTCCTGATTAATTTTTTTAAGAATCAGTACAAAGAATCTCAACATATATCATGTATGCACAATATTTTTCTTTTCCTGATACATTATGGAGAATAACAATAAATACTATGAAAGAAATTTGCAAAAATGTTTCTTTACTTTTTGAAATCTATCTAACGTCTTTGAATACTTGTAAAGAAAGTTCTAATCAACATCATTAGTTTTCTTTTAACTTTGTACTGTTACTGATGATAGTAATTTTGGTTAGTATTCTATTTTGAACAGAGATCTCCACTAAAGCTTAAAATTATGTTTCTTAAAAACTACAATTTTAGAGTATCTTCCAACAAAAAGTAATCTTTCCATTGCGTAGTGAGTAAT
>JAWWLR010000128.1:33268634-33280159 GCA_035041075.1 Acraspis erinacei | reverse complement strand
TTGGTTGGTTTTATTGGTCAGTGCACGGACGGCACGTACGTGAGAAATCTCCAGCGTACTGCAACGGATTTTCTTGTGCGACCATCTTAAGGAAATCTTGATCGATAGATTGCGTCCTGAGATTACTGAATCTCCGTATTATACATCTGAATTTATGAACAAAACACGACGAACGTTTTTTTCTGCAAGGTGAGCTTACTTTAAGATTTCCAACTGTTGCTAACTTTCTGTGCTCGCGTTCTACTTCTGATCGCACCTTAAACGCTGTCGATAAATATGCGGACTTTAGGGTTTAGTTTAAATAGTGCTGCTTCTTGAAGTTATCATGAACACTGAGGATAGCGCTGATCCGGGCCTTATTGTGAGCGCCGCCTGGTAACCTTATTTCTGTGCATAATTGGTGAAGCACTTTCTTAGTCTTTGGTATTGTGATATATAATCGAGCGTCTGATTTTGATGTCAATTTGCCCGGTTTGTTATCCAGATTGTATTCCTGCCAAGTTCCGTTGCAATTATATCCTACATCAAATAGCAATAGGTTGACTTTTTTTGGCTGGTAAGTCGATTCAGGATGTGGCTCGCCCGGTTTTAACGATAGAGGACCAGATTTATGCCTAAGACTGGGGTATTCATGCACGAAAGCGAAATATGCATTAAATTCAGCTGCAGGTTTGTGCGTTATGTAAAAGGGTTCGTTTTCATTGTCCGTCGTTAAGATACCCTTAATGGTGTGATTGTTCTCGGTTATAACCTCAATATTACCGGATTTCACTGGTTGCAAGAAGGCCTCACCTAATTTTGGGAGAACAAAAAACGACATTCAACAATTATTTGTACACCTGTAAACTTTAGGGATTAAACCACTGTAGAGCACGAAAAACATAGTCATACTTTGGGAATTTCCTTTTTTAGCCATAAAGAGCTCAATGGTAATGATGTAAAATTGGTTCTATAATACGTACTTGTAGTGAAGTACGGAAAATATTCTACAGTGGAGTAACCCCTTAAACGTTAAAAAATTTTAATCTCACCGGAAGTCTCTGGGCTCATCATGGCGTCGCCTAGTTTTGAGGGGAAAATTCACGTTTAGAAAAGTTTTTTTACAACAGTAAATTTGAAGGTTTAACAATGTTCATCAAACAAAAATTTCTCGAATATTCTACCTGGACAACTTTTGAAACACGTGGGAAGACCCACCTTCCTATTTTTTAAACAAGGGCTTGCTAATGTTTATAACCATTAATTGTTCAGAATGGAGAAAAAGTTTTAAAACTAAATTCTATAATTTTCGAAAATTCCTGAAATCAATTTTCTGTTTCAACAGAAATGTTCTTTCATCAAATAGAATTAGCTATTGAGTACATTTTAAAACAGATTGTCTTTTATTTTCGAAATATGTGAAAGATTTGTAACAATATAATATTTCGCAGGTTTTTTTCTTCTATGGAATAAGACTTCTATTCCATCAAAACCTATTTCTCCCGAGAAATATTTCTGTAAATAATTTTAAAAAGAGCAGATAAAAAGTATATTTATACTGCTTGGTGAAGGAATTTTTTTAAAGAAAAAAATGTAATTCGAACTGAAAGAATATTTTTTTGTAAAAGAATTATAACTTTGACTTGGAAAAGAAGATTGGATAAAAAGTTAATATTGCGAATTCGAAGAAGGAACTGAAATTCGGAACATTTGAACAAAATTAAAAATGTCAGCTGCAACTTGAAATAAAGAATTAAACAAAAAATCTAATCGTGAGATGGAACAAGACACTTTTCAAAATAGTAATGATTTGATCTGGGAACAAGAAATTTAAAACAAAAATTAGAATTCCAAAATAGAACAGGAGATTTTTAAAAGAATTCTATTGAAAGTTTTGAACAGCGAATTAAAAAAGATTTATGATTCTCACTCCGGACAAGAAATTTTCGAAAATCTTTTATAAGTTAGGTGTGAAACAAGAAATTATTCTAAAGAATTAAAATAATTTTGCCTTTGAACGGCAGATTTTTGTAAAGAATTGTAATTTTTATTTGAAATTTGCTTTTCATAAAATATCACAAATGAAGGGTAATTTTAGGATAAACATTACTTGTTCTGACATTTGAATTTTTTTAACCTTTAAGACTTTAAGAGTATAAAAATTGCTTTACAAATAACAGTGAGGTGGAAAATCTAAGAATTAAAAGGATGTAATGAAACTGTTTTAAAAAATAGCAAAAAAAGTTTATCTGCCTCTTTCCTTGCAAGGGTGCATTTAAGCAACTATAAATAATTTATACAATGAATATACAACTAAAATAAAATACTAAATCTTCAAATCCATAAATTAGACCGAATTATTAGGAAAATACCAATTAAGTGACGTTATTAAGTAGCAATAAATTAAGTAAACAAATATTATTTAAACAAATTCAAGTATCTTTAAAAGACTAATATTTGAGGCTAAAATTTTGATACTTTTTAAAAACAAGGAAGGGACTCGTCGTTCCTTAAAATGATGAGCCTTAAAAATGAGCCTTACTAAAATTTTAAGAAAAAATTTCGTTAAATTTTTTTTTTAATTTAGCATGAAAATTAAAAAACTGAAATAGGTTTTGAAACAAAAATTTTATTTAGAAAAAAGTTGTTAGTAATATAAAATAAGTTTACAAAAATTTCAATACAGAGAAAAATAAAAAAAAGAAAAAAACAATTTTAATTTATAACCATAACGTAAGTTTAAAAAACTCCGAACAGATTTTTTTAATTTTTAGCTGAAAATTAAACTTTTTGCAGTTGAAAAATTCAACTATATGTTTAAAAATTCATGTTTTTTGTAGAAAATTAATGTTCGTCGTTGAAAATCTTCTGTTTTTCTTGAATGTTAATCTTCTTTGTCTATTAGATTTTTCCCTTGAAATTTATCTTCATTAGTTGAAAATTTTATTATTTGTTTCAAAATTAATGTATTTTTTCAAATAGTTTTTTTTTAGAAAATTAATTTTCGTGGATAAAAATTCGGCCTTTTTTATATAAAATTAATCTTCTTGGCTGAAAACTCATTTTCTTGGTCTCAAATGTATCTTTAAAGTTATAAATTCAACTATTTGTTTAAAAATTCTTTTTTTTTGGCGGGAAGATTCATAATTTTTGTTTAAAATTAATCTTTTTGATCAGAATTTCAAACATTTGCTTAAAAATTTATCTTTTTGCAGAAAAAAATCATGATTTTTGTTCAAATTCATGGTGTTGGTGGAAAATTCATCAAACTTCTTGGAGATTCATCATTGTGGTAGAACTTTGATTTTATTTGAAAATTAATTTTATTAACTAAAAATTGAGCTATTCCATTTTTAGATGAAAACTTATCTTTTGTAGTTAATAGTGTATGTATTTTGTTGAAAAATGGTATTTGTTCGTAAAAAAATCATGTTCTACGTTGAAAATTCACCTATTTGGTTCAAAGTTAATATTTTCAATGAAGATTCATCATTTTAATTGAAAGTTCAGTTTTGCTTAAAAACTTATCTCATTTGTTAAAGAAAAATTTCGGTTGAAAATGTTAATTCCATTGAAGAAAAATTTAACTATTTTTATTCAAATTTCAGGTGAAAATTTAAAAAAAATATGTGACTCGGAGCAAGATGAGGTCAAAATACATTTCAAAATTTCTTTTTTACAAGAACAATTTTTTTCATTGATGAAAAAAGCGACAAAAGATATAATTTTTGTTAAGAAAAAAGAAAATATGCTATACCAATTTTTTATGAGAATGCTGCTTTCAAAAATTAATTTTTGAAAATATGCTTCGAGGTATAAGGGTCCAGCTGGAATGTTCAGCCGAAACGGTTAGCAAAAGAAAAAATTACAATTTATATCCGAACTGGTATGCCATGGCTTTTAATATTATTAAAAAAGTACAGAATTTAATTTTAAGGGATAAAAAATTGAAAAATCTTTTCCAATATTTCTTTATTGTGTAATAAAGATAGTTTCTATGCTTGGTGAACATTCGAGTGGATCAAAAAAAAAAAAGAAAATTATAAATTGCAAACACCTTAGAATTGAAAAGTTTCATTCTGGTCTCCATAAAATAAAAAATTTCCGTATAATCTCAAATAAAATATCTGAAACAATTTTCAAAATTAGGGATTTTATGCAGATGCAGAAACAAAAATAACATTCAGGATTTTTCCAACATTTTTCAATGCTAATGTGGTTTCAATTAATAAAAATTTTTTTCGGTCCACCTTAGTAAACATTTTCTAGAACATACAGATAATTGACACTTTTTATAATTATAAATTATTATATTATACTTACAATCAGGAGGGAGACATCCTACGCAAATGAGAAGTATAACGCTAGAAAATATCCTCATTTCTTCTACTTCACACAATAATCCATAAAAAATAAAGTGAGCTGATTATTGCAGAGTTTTGAGGGCTTTTTATTTCCCCTGTTTGCGGAATTTAATAACATCATTGAATACAATTCAAACATGATGATGTGTAATATTTTTATTTTTTTCAACCAGTTTTGTATATAGTAGGTACATTCCAAAATTGTTTGTATTCTTTCGTATTTAAAATGCGTGAAGGGGGACAAATAAAGATTTTATTTGAAAGGAACCTTCTAGAACATTTTGTAATAATGCGATATTTTCTAGAATGATGATATGAAATATTTTCATTTTTGTAAACTAACAATGTATATAGTGGATAAAGTCTAAAATTGTTTGTCTTCTTTCGCTTTCGAAATGTGTGAAGGGGGACAAATAGAGATTTTATGTGAAACGAATCTTCTAGAACATTTTGCAATAATAAAATATTTTCTAGAATTTACTTCCTCTATTTGCTGGATTCAAAATCATCTTCGAATGTAATGGAAACATGATGATATGAAATATTTTCATTTTTGTCAACTAACCATGTATATAGTAGGTACATTTCAAAAATGTTTGTCTTCTTTTGCGTTGGAAATGCGTGAAGGGGGACAAATAGAGATTTTATTTGAAATGAATCTTTTAAAAGATTTTGTAATAATAAAGTATTTCTTATCATTTATTTCATTTATCGTATACGATTTTTATTTACTCTTTGCTTAGTTACTTTAGGTTCCAAATCTTTAAATTGTTCAAAGAAAAAAAATTATAAGAATTTGAATTTTTCTAAAGAGGTGAACTATTTTGCCAAAAAAACAACATTTTTTCTATATAATTGCAATAATTGCTTTCAGGAACTGAAGATTTTTTACACGACTCGTCTTCCTGAAATTTGAAATGAGAAGACCAATGTTTTCCCTCAGATTGGCTAGTCTTCCTGGATTTTCAGGTCGACTAGTCCATCCCCTTTTCCAACTCCCCAAAATTTTCCCCCAATTATGATTCTGATATAGAACAACAGCTTTTTTTTAAATTATACCTTGTAAATGAAAGCAGGAATTTTCTAAAAGAATTTGAATTTGGACTTGGAACGCGGGTTCTGGAAAAGAATTTTGATTTGGGTTTGAAACAGGAAATTCTATAAAGACAATCATAATTCGGATATATCACAGCACAACAAAATAAGAAAAATCTATTTTTAATTTTCGTACCATGGAAATTCTAAATATTGCTAGGTCTATTTACAGTTTCTTTAACCAATTGGAGATTTTTTATTATCGAAGACTGATATTATATACAGTATTTAAATTCTCAGGGGTTGCATCCCTTATTTTTTATGATTTTAAAAATGATTCTATTTTATTGTAAAGATAATCAGTTTTAAAGTTGACTCTTCTTCTTATATTTAATAAAATATGTTTTAAATGATCGTGAAAGATTGAAAAAAGAAATTTGAACTCTTCAAAATGTCATTTAAATTCTAAAAATCTATGAATTTTTCAAAAGACTTAAAACTCGGTCTTGAAAGAGCAAATTTTTGGCAGAATGAAAATTTTGAATTTGGAATAGGGGGAAAATAATAATAATAATAATTTTGAGTTGAAACAAGAAAATTTTCTAAAAAAGTAACAATTTGAACTTTGAACGGGGAATTTTCAAAAAGAATTTGGACTTAGGTTTAAAACAGGGAATTAGGAAAATGTATTGAGATCTAAAACAAGCAACTTATTAAATAATAAGAGGCGTAATAAGGTTTTTAGTTTATCACGACGCAAAGATTTTTTAAAGTTTTATTTTTCTCAATTTCAGATAAGTTTCAAATATTTATACACCATATTTAATTTTTTTGTTTTCTTCCTGACCTCATTTTTAATTTTCCTTTAATAGGCTCAAAGAAGCTTGAATAAAGCAAAATAAAATCTTAATTTATAAAATAATTATTTAAGACTAACTTTATTTTTTTCCTGAATACAAAATTTGAATAAAAACGTTGCGCATAGTAAGTATATGAATAAAAAGTATATAAATAAAATATTCCATTGTTAGTAATGAAATTAATTTAAGATTTTTACTTTTGCAAGATTTTTAAAAATATTCCAATGTTATTTTTAATTCCTATTTGAAATCAATATTTTTGATTGAAAAAGGTGCTACCATTCCCATGATTAAAAAAATTGCTTGTTGGATTTTCAATTAATTAAAGTGAATTCAAGAGAACTTTAGAAAATAAATGTTGCTTTCGATTTTTCTTGTATTATTATAAAGGAATAACCATTTGAACTTGATTTTAGTTTGAGGCAAGGCATTTTTGGGTCAAAAAATTTATATGAAATAATGAAATTTTAAAAAGAATTACAATTTCAAAGTAGAAAATGGAATTTTCTAAAGAATTAGGGTAAAAAATTTTATTACAATAATTTTTTCTTGGAATAGGGAATTTTTTTAGAAAATCTATAATTGTGAGTTTCTACACACAATTTTCCATAACAATATTAATTAATATTCAAAACTTGGAATTTGCAAAAAGAATTCGAATTTTAGATTGGAACAGGGAACTATAGAAAAAAACTCAGATCTGAAATAAGGAATTGTCATTTCGGTTGAGGAAAAGGAAATAAAACAAAAATAAAATAAAAGTTAAAATAAAGTTTAACAATTTACACTTACATTGTAGAATTTTCTAAAATATTTATGATTTTGATTTAGAACAGGAAATTTTTAGAGAAAAATTATATAGACAAGTTCTATTTTTTCATTTTTCGTATAATTGCGGAAGAAAGTAATAAATAGTTTATTTTCGGAAAAAGAGTGCGATTTGTTTCTTTTCGACTCTTTTGCATTTTGAGATACTTAATAAAAATGTATCTATTTTTTTTATGCATAATTGATATTTTTAATACAAAAATAACAATAGTGTTACAGAGAAAAAAAACGTATATAAAAAACGGTGAGGCTGTAGCATTTTTATCTTTATTTGAATTGTTAAAAGGTGGCAGTGCTACTTGTAAATACGCTATGTCACTGCCAGCAAGGTGTTAAGTTCAAAATCATGACATTGAATTGCTTATACACTCAAGCTGCTTGAAATTTCTTTATCCACGCCTCGTGTCTAGATTCACTGAAAATATTTATTTAATTTTTAATGAATTTTAATGAATAGCTGATTACTTTATTTTATAATTCGTTCTCAACATTTTTAGTCTTGAATTTTTTATTTAATATTAATCAGGAAGCTCTCATTAAATGAAACGTAATTTAATTTTAATTTTAAAATGAATATTGAAGAATAACTTGACTACCTCATTAAACCGAAGAAATTCTCAACTACCATTTATAAAAAATCTTACGAAAGAAAACTGTTTATCATTATTATATGGGTAATTCTTTACGGAGAGGGCACTTTAAAAAAAACTAAATTGAAAAAATATATCTTTTCGAAATTATTTTGTTTCAAATAATATATTAAATAAATAATATAATAGAAAAAATATAATAGATATGAGCAAAGAATTTGTTTTTATTTATTCCATAACGAAGTTTTTTTATTATTTATTGAACATTATGAATCCCTTAAAAAATAATTGAAATCTCTTAAAATACCTGAAAATAATTCAAAGTATCTGAAATTCATATGAACTATTAAAGTAAATAAAAAAAGTTCTCGGAATGTCTTAAATTTTCCTCAAATATTTCAAATCCATTGATATATTTTGAAATCACTTGAAATTTTTTAAACCTCATGAAAGTGCCTGCAAATCTTTTACAAAAACCTTTAAATATTTAAAATTATTCGAAATCCCAAGAAATTAAACTAATCTATTAAAAAGTTTTTTGTAAACTTCCAAATAAACTAAATAATGTAAAATCCTTCTAAATATTAAAAAAATTAAAGATCTTAAAAATTGCCAGGAATTTGAAAAAACACTTTAAAATATTGCAAATCCTGTTATTATTTTTTCAATTGGTTCTCTCGGGACCAATTAAATAAAAACTTTAAAAAATTCAACAAAAGCTGTTAAATTAAGTAGAATGGAGTAAATTAAAAATAATTTAAGTGAACTTGAAAAATTCCAAAGAATTCCAAAGAATAAAATTAAATCTACTCAATTTACTGAGTTTAAAAACTTTCTAGTAAAACAAAAACAAAGTAAAAAAAGTTTAAAATTTATAAATAAACACCGTATCGAAGGAAAATTAATTAAATTTATAATTTATACATTGATTTTCAGAAGACAATTATTATTATCCGATTATAATCTTTTTTTAATGAAAGATAATAAAATTTCACATCGAAATGTTATGGTCGACTTTTAAATTAAAAAAAAAAATTTTTTATTCAATAGCAAATATAAAAATTTTGACTTTTGAAGTGTACCGGTTGCTGAAAAAGGTTTTGATTCAATCAGAATAATTATAAAACTGAAAGAAACTATCCAAAAAGGATGTCCAATGCAATAGAAATGTTAAAAAATTTATTGAATTTGTTATAAAAAAATAAGTGAATGAGAGTAGGTTTTTCCTATGAATCGATGAAATTTGATAATTGTTTAAAAAACCTTAATGATCAAAATGCATTACTTAGCTATTTTTTCAGATTAGAACGTGTTTTTTTGTACAATCAAGTAGTAATTAAGTTACTATAAAGAATTATCAATTTTTCACGACATTTGGCAATAAATTATTGCTAAGTAATTTTAATTATATTCCACAAGGAAAAAGTTGTATTTTAAAAATGCATTAGGCGAGAAAAATTTATCTACTACATTGTTAATACACATAAAAATAGTGAATCCCAATAATCCAAATAATGAATTTTTTAAATAAGTTTGGGTAAACAAATATCAAATTTTATTCATTCATAACAAAAAAATATTTCCAAATAAATCTCTGTTAATTCCGTTAAAAGCGGTATTTTATTTGCAAATACATAGAATGATAAAAAGTTGTTGTTTACAATAATACATTTTTTACTGTCATCAAATTGTTGTTAAAAATTTAGAAGTTAATTATTTACAGTTAATTGCATCGAAAAAATCAAGTTTTCACATCTAAAAATAGCGAAATAGTGCATTTGTTAATTAAGGTGGTCCAAACAAGTATTAATTTTTATTTGCTGGCCAAATATTATACCTAGGTTTTATTTCCAACTATTCGCTGATCGAATCCATAGAAAAAAATTATTTATCTTATCAAAAATCCCTGATATGTGTAATTGTTTATAAAAATTGATTTTAAAATAACAAATTATTTATTAACTTTTATAAATTCATCTAAAAAACTCTTTTTTCCATAAATTTGTCAAATTTTTGTGCGAATGAAGTGACGAATCGCCGCCAATCCCCACGAAACAATTTTTATTCACTTATTGGTTTGTAACAAATTCGATACATTTTCTAAAAATTACATTGCAACATTTTTTTAAATATTTTTATTAAAGAAAAAAACATTTTTTTTTAATCTGCTATTAAATTTCGACGCAAAATTTCATTAGCTTTCATCTCAAATGAAAAAGTTGAAAATTGGATTATAATATTGTCTTCTGAAAATCAATTTGTCCACGGAATTTTTTTTCTTTGCCACTCTGAATCAAATTTTAATGTTTTATTTAGTAACTTCTGTTGTAAAATATGAAATTCATTTTTAGTTACGTCGATGGATACTAAAAAAAAATACGCAAGGCTTTGTTGGCCTTTTTTTATTTAGGATGAAGGTTCCTAATTATGACAATCAAAACTTAGAGGATGAATAGTGAAATACTTTTTCTTTAATCTGTCTTCAAAGCAAGATAACCTAAGTTTTACTATGGAATTTGTTATCAGGTACTAAAATGAAGATCTTCACCAAGTTTGCAATAACACAACCACTGGTTTTATTAATAGTATCCATGGACACCAAAGTGCCATTTCATTAGGTACACATAATTTTTAGAATAGGATATTATATAATAATATAACAGAATAGTATATAATGATGAAATATAATATAATACATTACAATAATAAAAGAGTATAATGTGAAATACTCACAATATTTCGGAAATTTATAGATTTTCACAATGTTGGACATTCGTGATATTACACATGGAAATCCACTCAGAGTCTTAAATAAACTTTTTTGCGCTGGGGCCATTTAATGATTTTGCAAGTGGCGATAGCGTTATCGACTAAAATTTGAAAAATTGTAAGATAATGCATAGAAAATACGTGACATTTTTATTTATTAGAAAAATTCCTAAGGAATTTTTTTTATCCTGCAATATCGTGGCGTACTGGTCCCCAATATTGCTTCCTGGCTGGGTGTGATCCAGGGTCGGTCAATTACGCCCACGCTTCTTGGGCGGCAAGCTCAAGTCCTTGACGGGTTCGTCATTTGGTCTAGAAGTTGTTATAGAAGTTGGTCTAGAAGTTGGTCTAATAGTTGGTCTATAAGTTGGCATGTCGTGTTGTACTGGTCCCCAATGCTGCTGTAAGCCCGGGTGTGAGCTCGTCGTTGCTCTGGAACTATCGAATTCCCTTAGAAGAGCGCCAACGTCTACTTCTTCTTTGACTTCTTTTGGCAGATTTTGGTTTGGTTTTATTTTAAGGAAAGCGTACATCACCTCCTTAGTATATGGTATTGCTAAATAGAGGATTCCGATATCATTTACAATTGGGCGAGCAGGTGGATTATTCGGATGGCATGTCTCCCAACGGCAAGGTTCTGCGCATTCATATTTCACTCGATGTATTTCTGCGCCAACTTTATATGGTTTTAGCTCCTGATCAAAACGTCTCAATTCATGTATTGTACTCACTGGACCAAATCGATGCATACTGCGATGCATAACCACGAAAGCATCGTATTTGGTAAATTCAAATGGCGTATCTGTTATAGTCCTCAACCACTCTTCAAAATCGTCGAGTTCATCTATGCTTTGTGCGTGAAGATTGTTATTCTCTGTGTGCAACCAAACCTCAGCAGTCAGCACGGCATAACCTAATTTTATGGGAAAAAATTAGCTTGAACAAACTTGTAATGGGAGAAAATGGGGATAAAGCAGGGAGAAAAATACACCAGAACCGCGGTTATATCCGCTGTCCGAGAATGTAAACATTCACTTATATCCTCCCGGAAGGGGATCCCACCAATGCTGCTCAGCAAAGGGGAAATGGCCGCCCTGCGC
>JAWWLR010000128.1:33244028-33254741 GCA_035041075.1 Acraspis erinacei | reverse complement strand
ACTCGGATTAGTTCATCCCCTCCAGATTCTCCGGACGCTAAGAAAACCAAAAAAGTGGGGGCGATGCATAGGGCTGATAGAAGTAAAATATGACCAGTAGAAATTCATGCAAATGAATATTAGGTTATGTAGAAATTCGGTAAAATGATAATTATGTTAAATACAAATTGGGAAAAACAGAATTTGTATTAAATGAAAATTGGGAATAACAAATATTACGAGGAATAGAAATTCGAAAATATGAAAATGATGCCAAATGAATTTGGGGGTTATTAATGCGCCTCACATTCGAGTTGGAATTGAAAAAAATTGGCAAAATTGAAAAAGAGTTGTACAGAGTTTACAAGTCGAAAGAAAATTGAATTCGCGTGGAGACACAAGTAATATCCTAGAAAACAAACAGACTATATAGTTTTAAGGGCTTTCGCCAGAGAATGTATAATCCATATAGGGGGAGAAGGGGAGAAAAAAACTTGGCGTTCCGCACATGGTGTTGGGAGAAATGGAGAAACATGCATGCAACGTTTTCTCAAAGTTTCATTTCTCAAGTGTGATTATAGTAATAAGACACAGAATGTATAACGCGATAGCTATTCGTTCGAATTGCTCCACGGAAAAAAATACCTGTCTTACAGAATTTGTGTAAATTGCTCAAAACCGATTCGATGTGAACAAAAAAGAAACCTCCTTGAGATAGAATGTAGAAAATGTGAGAGACTGACGTTTTATAAAAACCTTATCTTTATGGAAACAAAGTAAGTAAAAAACTGTGGCATCGCTTTGCTTTTCCGATAGAAACGCCTTTTTACAAATTATTTTTGAAAATTTGGAAAATGTGCGATTTGGACAATCCATTAAGAAAAAATATAATGTGCCGTGATTGAGGTTAGGTTGCTTTGTTGTGAGAGTTCAGCCCCTCGATTCCAGAACGGGGCATAACTCGGTAAAGTGGAGGGGAGTTTGGCCCCTGGTAACTAAAAGTCTAAATTTGAAAATTTGATTTTTGAAGAGTTTATTCTTATAGGAAATTAGATAGCGCATCTTTTTCTCTCTAGCGAAAAAGTTGTATCTATTATAGTTCTAGACATAACCATGATAATGTGTTCTTTTCTGAAGTCGATTTGTAATTAATTTTTGGTCTCTCGCTCGTCCTTTTAATCTTCGATCGCTTCGTTTATCGAGCGAAGTTTGTGCAAATACAAACTTCTTGCGAAGAACTTGTTCAGAAAACTGTAGGGAAATTTTCTGCACAAACCTTTTTTCAAAAAACTGAATAGGTAAATAATTGCGAATGTCAAACTTGGAGCGCGCGACTCGTAACAATCCATCACTATGAGACGGACAGAACCACTTGCAGTAGCTACATTTGAGTCCGCCTGAATGCCTGTCAAAACTGCAATCGCAGTTTTTTACCTATTGAGGTTTTGAAAAAAAGGTTTGCACAGAAAACTTCCTTACAGTTTTCTGAACAACTTCTTCACAGGAAGTTTATAATTACTCGAACTTCACTGGATACACGAAGCCATAGAAGATTATAAGGAACTGAATTCGCAATGGCCTAAAAACAATATTTTATTTTGTTATAAATAATGATTGGAACTTTTCTCTCATGTCATCATTCTAAGGATACTTAAGAGAGTCTTGTCTCCAAATTTCACAAAAAATTCCCAAAAACTGTAGATGTGACGATGAGCAAAAGATCAAAAATTAATTACAAATCGACTTACGAAAAAAATAATTATCATCGCTATCTAATTTCCTATTAGAATGCATTCTTCTCTGAATTTTTTTTCAAAATCTCTTTTACTTCGTTAGAATGCTTTAAAATCTTTTGAATGTCTTCAAAATTGACTAAAATTAATTTTAAAATCCCTTAAATTCCTTTCAATTTTCTTAAATTCCTTTAAAAATTCCAAAAAAATCTTGGAATTTTTTCAAATCCCTTGAAATCTTTTTAAATAAATTTTCAAAAACTCACTTGACATTCCTTTAAAAAGAGAATTTAAAATCACGTCAAGTCCCTAGTAATTCCTTAAAATTACTAGAATCCTGTAAAATTTCTTGAAAATCCTTAAACTCCTTCGATTTTTTTAAATCCCTTTAACTTCTTGAAAATAATTTAAAATGTTTCCAAATTGACGAAAATTACTTAAAGTCTCTTAAAATCATTTTAATTTTCTTAAACTTCTAAAAATCTCTTGAAAATTCTGAAAATGTTGGAATTTTTTCAATCCCCTGAAATCCCTTTGAAAAGAAACTTTTAAATCCCATCATCAAATGCCTTCAACTTTTTAAAAATCGTTAGAGATCTTTCGAAATTGACTCAAATTAATTAAAATCCTTTAAATTTTCTTAAACCCCTTAAATTATTTCAATTTTTTAGATCCCTTAAAATCTCTTCAAATTCATTGAAATCTTTTTGAATAACTTTTCAGTAACTTGCTTGATATTCTTTAAGATTACTTAAGATTACCTTTTTGGATTCTTTAAAAATCTCTTCAAATAATTAAACATCTCTTGAGATTTCCTAAAATCACTCAAAGTCTTTTAAAATAGTTGAAAGTTACATTATCATTTTTCGTGATGCATTGCCTAATCGCACGCTTTCCCAAATGCCAACAATATTGAAAGAAATGACTTTGAAACCCACCAAGTAGTAAAGCTTTATAGATTTTGCTGTTACCGACCGAGTGTGACACAATATTAGAATACTCAATATTCATACCTAGTCTAGGGTGTAGCGCTTTCGACTTAGAGTTTGACGGTTAGAGTTCGATTCTCGGTGCCTGCGAATTTCGATTTCCTTTTTCTAAACTTTCTTCTGCATTTGAAAACTACAATGTCATGTAACATTACCTTACATCTCAAAAATAAACTCCCCCAACATTTATTGTAAATTTCCAAAATAAATATTTTACAGTATTTATTTAATGAAATGTACATGTGTAGGTAGTGAGTACATAGCAGCAACACTACCTACCTACCTACTCTCCTTGCACTTCTCCTTCTCGTCTCGAAGCCGCCGCATGCCGGGAATGCCTTAAGACTCAGCGACCGCTTCACAGAAATTCTCCTGCTTTTATCGGGACCAAGGATGTCGAGAGTGGTTACTCGCAAGGCATGTGGGTCAAGTAGGCTTGGCGGGCTCCACGACGCTTGGGCGAACGCGAGTTTCATCAATGCTTCGATTATTACCGCGGGCAAAAGCTGGACGACAAGTGGATTCGAAAAGTGGTTCTGCAGGCGAACGTTTCGGATAGGAATTCGTCCCAAACTGCTCCGAATCATTCCGGAATCTGTATCCCGTCTAATCTGAAACAATCTGAAGCGAATTTTCAATCCTTTCCCTCCGCAGATCAACACCATGTATAATGGGAACCCTGTTTCAATCGGGTTAAACTTGGGGTTGGTTTAGGGACTGAGAAGTTTTTTAAAACTGCACCAAATTGGTTCTGATGGATTCAAATTTATCTCCACCACTGATCCTCGGGTCATGTGAATCGATTTGTATGCATGGTTTACAGGATGTTACAGGATATTAGTGATAAGTAGTACATTGCGTACAAAAGTAAATACTCTAGGAAGTAATATATAGCCCTTTGCGTAAAGGTATCATTATAACTTTATAACCTCTTGCATCTCGTAAGTACTAGTTTAAGAAAATTTCAACAATAAAGTAGTTGGTTGGATTGCCAAGAAGTTCTTGACATTTACTTTCTTCGATGATCATTATACCCAGGAAATCTTCCACTATTTGAATCCAAAAGCTGATAGACCTTTCGAGGTGAACTGAAATCTTTAATCGACAGGCGATATTGCGAAATTGAAGCAGTAGTTTTCAAAATTTCACAAGACAATGGCTATAATTAACCACCTTTTTCATTTCTATAAGCAGCAAACACACTGGCAGACAAAATTAAAGGTGCTACTTTAGACAAGGCTGCAGCTAATCTACTCGAATTGCGGAATTATCCCGCTTGATGCAGAAAATAAAAACTTTAAATGTTATGGTCACATATTAAATTAGGGCCTGCAAAAACGAAATAGAATAAGAAAATGCGATTTTGTTGAAGACGAAATTTTAAAGAAGATACGTGAAAGAGAAAATTGTTCAGCAAATGACGATAGTTCACATTTGGCGCTTAAGTTTTTTCTTGTCAAATTGAGGAAACTTTGTAAATTATTGAAATACTCTTAACAGTGGCAGTATGAGTAGTCGCTGCTATAAAGATATCTCAAATTTCTCCGTTACTTCAAGGAAATAACTGAAGCTTTCATAGGAGAAAATCATGTGCTATTACTTCTGATTGTTATGGGCTTCAATATGCTGAAAGTATCTTTCGTCAATCTGACAAAGTGCTACTGAAAAAGGAATTGGGTTTAGTGTCGTGTACTCATTGTAGATCCGCGTCACAAACTTGAAATGTTTTCTGAAACATCCTGGGGATGAAAACTGGTTGCTGCCTTCTTCAATGAATTTGAGACAATATACAAAAATATATACTACAAACCAGAGGGAAATGAAATTGATTTATTTCCTAAAAACCTTTTGAACATAAAAGTATAAATAAATGACGATTACGAGAGACTCAATTTGAAGGTTTTTTTAAGAATAAAAATAAAAAGAAACAGCTTTGTCGAGATCGCTGTTTTCTCGATCGGCTTCATCGACATGCAACACTAACAGCCCAGTGGGCGCACAAGTTCTAAAGTTGTCCTGATGACTTTTTAAAGAAATGAAAAGATCCAAAGGTCAGATAACATATTGTTTCATTGTGTCTTCATTTATTTTCCTATCCTAAAACAATTGTAACTCAAAATTACATCCAAGAAGGAATAGCAAGGAGTAGTATCACCTGTTTGTATAGTAAGGAGAAGTGGAACCTTGAACGTCCAAGAATTTGTTAATGTTTGCCACGAATGGATACCTAGGAGCAGTTCCACGCACATGCGCATTGGAAATATGCCCCTCAGTATCCTTTCGTGACAAACATTAAAGAATTTGTTGACGATCGTGATTTCACTTCCCACTTATCGGGACTACATCCGATTTACATCATTTCAAAAACTGGTTTTTCACAGTACCCTGATGGGAACCTTAAATCCATAAGTTGGTAATTTCAGTAAGCAGTATTGCCGCTTATTGCGACTGACGCGGCGGCAACTATGAATACAATATTTACGAGACACAAATAGAGCCATGGAATTTGTTAATGACAGAAGAACCATATATTTATTGAAAAAAAAAAAAAACGTAAAGACATTCGCCTTAGTTAGCACTGCCCGAGCAGTGCGCAGACCGTCATTAGGAATCATCGCCTGCTCCCGTGGAATTTCAGAATGCGGAAGTAAAGTCGCAGGGATCGAGTTAGTAACCCGAGAACCCAGTCGTTCGTTTCAATACCGGGCGCTGCTGTTGTTGTGCAGTGTGCGCCGATGCAGTGGCCGTTGATGGCGAACGCAGTATAGTAGGTTTTTCTTTTGGCCTGTTTCTCGAGCATCTTCCGGTACCGGTATGGGAAGGATGTAGCAACTAGCAACTACTCTTTACGGCAGGTTTATGACGACTGTACGACCGTATGCACATTCTCGCACGTGCATATATGACCATCATCCTATTTCACCACTAGCCTGGCACGAAACCGTTGCAATGGTAAATTTCATTTCATCAGATTCTAAATTAGAATCAACAGTAAATAAAGAAATATTTGAGGCCATGTGAGCATAACCTCAAAACTTTTTTTACATTTTTTTCAAACTCAACTTATGTTCACACGAAACGCGATAGCGAGTTGCAAATTTGGGAAATTAAATAAGGACTAAGAAACGTTTGTCTGGTCCTAGATTTTTACAATTACAAAAAGATTTTTTTTTGTAACGTATTTTTTTGATTTTTCATAATTATAAAAATTAAGGATTAGATAAACATTTCTTAGTACTTCTTATTTAATTTCCCAAATTTTCAACTCTTTATCGCGTTTCGTGTCAACATAACTTCGGTTTGAAAAAAAATGTGAAAAAGTTTTTCTCTGAATAATTGTTCAAAAGGATGTTTCTTGGCACAAATGGAATCTCCTCTTCAACTTGAGGTCAAAAAGGTTTCTGTTCTTTTTAATCATTTTAATGTATTGCATTTAATATATTGCAGCTAAATACTTCTATCGGTGTAAAAAAAAAAGTTTTGCGTGGAAGCAATTAATCACATTAAACTCTATATTTGGTTGAAAATTTGTTTTTTTTGCTCAAATCTAAATATTTTTTATTTTCAATTAAAATATTTTTTTTCTGAAATATCAACTATTCATTTTTCATTGAGAATTTATCTTTTTACGTTGAAAATTCAACTACTTTCTAAACAGTCGATTTTTTTTTTGTACAACATTCATAATTTTAGTTAACAATTCGTTTTTTTGTTGTTTTTTTGCAATTAATTATTTAACTGAAAATTGAACTATTTTGTTTAAAAATTCGGCTTTTTTGGTAGAAAATTATTCTTTTTCGTTGAAAATTAATCTATTTTGTAGAAAATTAAACAATTTTGTTAAGAAGTAATTTTTTGGTTGAAGATTCTTCACTTTAGTTGAACATTCATCTCCACGGTTGACAATTTAACTATTTTGTTCAAAAATCATTGTTTTTCTCTAGAAATTAAATTTTTTAACTGAAAATTTAACTATTCCAAGTAGTTGAAAATTCATCTCTTGAGTTGAAAATTTAACTATATTGTTCAAACTTATTTTTTTTAGTCCAAATAAAATTTTTCTGTTAAAATTTAAATATTCTATTTTAGGTGGAAAATACATCATTTTTAGCTGAAAATTCTTCTTTTTTTGTAGAAAATTAATATTTTTGGTAAAATCCAACTGTTTTACATTTTCGATTAATATAATTTATTGTTGAAATATCAACTACTATATTTTTCATTTAAAATTAATTTTTTTTAGGTTGAAAATTTAACTTCTTTTTTAAGACCTCATTTTTGTTGGTTAAAGATTCATAATTTTAGTTAACAATTCGTTTTTTTGTTGTTTAAAATTAATTATTTAACTGTAAATTAAGTTATTTTATTAAACATTTATCGCTTTGGTTGAAAATTCGACTTGTTTGTTATAAAATTATACTACTTCATTAAAAATACATGTTGTTTAATTTAAAACTCAACTATTACATTTTTGTTTGAAAATTCTTCTCATCTTGTTGAAAGTTAATCTACTTCGTAGAAAATTCTAGAATTTTTTTTAAAAAAAGTCATTTTTTATTGAAGGTTCCTCATTTTAGTTCAAAATTGAAGTTTTTGATTAAAAAATTGGGCTTTTTAAAAATTATTCTTCTTGTTTCAAAATGTTTTTAATTGAAAATTTATCTTTTTGGCTGCAGATACGGTTTTTTGAAAATTATTATTCTTGGCTAAAAAAAACTTTTCGATTAAAAATTAAACTATTACATTTTTCATAGAGAATTTATCTGATATGGTTAAAAATTAATCTACTTATAGAAAATTCAACAATTTTTTAAGAAAGTCATTTTTTGGTTGAATATTCTTCATTTTAGTTGAAAATTCGTACTTTTTAAAATCATTATTCTTGATTAAAAATGGTTTTTGATTGAAAATTTAACTATGAAATTTTTCGTTAAGAATTTCTCTCAATTATTAAAACTTAAAATCTACTTTGTAGAAAATTCAACAATTTTATTAACAAATATTTTTTTTGGTTGAGGATTTTTCATTTTGGTTGAAAATTCCCCTTTTTGGTTAATAATACGGATTTTTGAAAATTATTCTTCAGGGTTAAAAATGTTTTTTGGTTGAAAATTCAAATATTACATTTTTCGTAAAGAATTGATATCATTTGATTAAAAATTAAAATCTACTTTTTAGAAAATTCAATGATTTTGTTAAAAAATAATTGATTTTAAGACTCTTCATTTTAACTAAAATTACATTTTTTCGGTTGAAAATTCGGCTCTTTTTAATTATACTTGTTGGTTGAAAATTTAGTTTGCTAGAAAAATCAACTATTACATTTTTCGTTGAGAATTTAATTCATTTGATTAGAAATTAATCTAATTTATAAATAATTTGACAATGTTTTTAAAAATGTTATTTTTTTAAGATTCTTCATTTTATTTGAAAATTCATCTTTTTTGTATTATTATTCTTGGTTAAAAATTCGGCTTTTTTAGAAAATTCTTCTTTTTATAATTTTGTTTTCAAAATTAAAACAATTTTGGTTGAGCATTTATCTCATTTGATGAAAGTTTAATTATTGTATTTAATTTGTTGTTTAGTAAAAAATTTATTTTTTAACATAAAATTTAAATAATTCATATATAAATTCATCTCTCGGGTTGAAAATTTAACTACTTCATTTTCGGTGAAAAATGTATGCTGTTTGTCGAAAATTCATCTTTTTCTACAAAAAATTAATCTTCCTGCTTCAAAATTAAAATATTTTATTTAAATTTCATCTATTTCGGTGAAAATTCACGTCGTTTGTTAAAAATTAATTTTTTATTTTGAAAATATGACAGTAGCATTTATTATTGTTTTTTTTTAATTTACCTATTTGTCCAAGATTTGGCTCGTTTTTGTTAGAACATAAAGATTTTTGTTTTTAAATGTATCTTTTTTTTTAATTTTTCTTTGTTGGTAGAAAATTAATTATTTTGGGTAAAAATTCTACTACTTGGTTAAAAGTTGAACTGATTTTTGAATATATATGTTGTTTTTGTTTTGTTTTTCTCTCGATTTTGAAGGAATGCCAGGTGGTAGCGAAATGATAAGAAATCCACTTGCCGCATTCCTCAGATTACAACTTCCTGATGCCAAGGGTTATGGGATATTTCTACGGGACTTTGCAATATAGTTTATTATGCTTATGGATGTGCTGCTATTACTATTGCTGCCTAAAGCGGCATACTATATATTATGAACGTCAAATTTTATATAAAACCAGGGAAATCCTGGATTGTGAAGAATTTATTATATAGTATATCAATTTTTTTTTAACTTTTTTAACTAAAAATTTGTTTAATTACATTTTTTCTTAAAAAAGATCTCCTTCGCTCCGCTGGGGATCGAACCACAGAATTTCGGATTGCCGTTTGGGTGCTTTTCCCTTAAGCTACTAGAGATACCAGAAGAAGAATCCTTTTTCAAAAATACACACGTTATATTGCTAGGTGTTGCGTATTTAAATTTTTCAAGGAATCTGTATTTTTAATCTGAATTTAATAAAAAAATGTAATTGTTAATTCATAGCTTCATCTAGTCTGAAAAAACGTTTAAAATGTCTGATATTCTCTGATGATAATATAGATTTTTTGAAAAATTGGAAAACGTAACACCTGGAAAAATAACGCGATTATTTCTGAAAAAGGATTCTTCTTTAGATCTCTCTAGTAGCTTAAGGGAAAAGCGACCGACCGGCAATCGGAAGTTCTGTGGTTCGTTCCCTAGCGGAGCGAAGGAGATCTTTGTCAGAAAAAATTTTTCATTTGTGCAACAGTATATTTCACCTACTATGATATTAATTATCCGATAACAATGATTTTTAAAGAGAATAATTTATAGTTAATATTTCAAGCAAAATATAAACCTTTTTACGAAACTTTCTAATTTTCAACAAGAATATTAATTTTCAAACAAAGAGATGAATTTTAAAATAAAATGATGCATCTCCAAACAAAAATTTAATTTTTAAAAAATTAATTCAACTTTCAACCAAGTACCTAACATTTCGAAAACAATTCAATTTAAACCGAAAAGATAAATTTTTCTACCAAAAAAGTCTCTTTTCGACAAAATAAATGAATCTTCACCCAACTAGTTGCATTTTTAACTAAGAAGATAATTTTTCAGCCATATAATTGAATTCTCAACTAAAAATCTAACCTATCGACCAAAAATAGAAACGTTAGATTTTTAATTAAAAAGTTCATGTTTTACCAAACAAAAATAGAGTTTTAACCAAAAAAGTTAAACTTTCATTCAAATAGACGAATTTTCAACTAAAGTGAATTTTTAATCAAAAAAGGGACTTTTTAACAATATTGTTGAATTTTATACAAATTAGGCTAATTTTTAATCAAGCGAGATGAATTTTCAAAACAAAATTTAATCATTGAATTTTCAACAAAATATTTAAATTATCAATTAAATAATTAATTTTAAACCAAATGCAATAACGAATTTTTAACTAAAATTTAAAGCTACAACCAAAAAAAATTAACATTTAAGGAAGTGGTTCTTTCAACCAATTAATTATATTTTTCAACCTAAAAAAATATTAAT
This sequence comes from Acraspis erinacei, assembly GCA_035041075.1. Lineage (NCBI taxonomy): Eukaryota > Metazoa > Arthropoda > Insecta > Hymenoptera > Cynipidae > Acraspis > Acraspis erinacei. The sequence continues at coordinate 33,244,447 of JAWWLR010000128.1, read as the reverse complement.
TCTCAATAAAAAAATGTAATAATTTATATATCAACAAAAAATACTTTAAATAAAAATAAAAAATACAGTTGGATTTGACAAACATGTTAATTTTTAACGAAAAAGGCGCATTTTTAAACAAAAAACTTATTTTCTACACAACAATTTTTTTCAACAAAATAGTAGTTACATTTTCAAATTAAGAAGTACCTTAAGTGAGAATCTTAATTTTCTCCTAAAAAAACTGAATTTCAACAAAATTTATTAACTTTCATTTAACAATGACAAATTTTCACCAAAGATGAAAAAGTTAAATTTTCAATTTAAAGAAAGTTATTATACAACAAGAATTTCAAGAAAAAGTTCAATTTTTAATGAAACAATTCTCAGCTTAAATCAAGAATTAGCCACAAATTTAAAAAAAAAGGTTGAAAAAAATA
>JAWWLR010000128.1:33222472-33234538 GCA_035041075.1 Acraspis erinacei | reverse complement strand
ATTTTTCAATCGGTTGGTTTTGTGAATGCTACTTCTTGGTCAAGTTTTAAAAGATGTGAACTTTAACTTGAGCCGCAACTTTAGTGAACACCCAGCTTTTCCTCTGATAAAAGGAGCCATCAGTGAGTTGAAATTCGTATGTTGACCTCTTTTAAAACACCCTATGTTTATTTTTGATTCCCATCGAAATTTTCTTCTGAAATTCTCTATAATGTTGATAATTTTTTTGCGAGAAAGTCCCATATAATAACAGTTTCGGGGCTTACTTCACACTGGCCTTGTTACTAACACGGTACGCACGAAACGTAAACAGTCAGAGTCGCCTGAACCGTTTCCAACTAGAATGCATAATATTGCGCAATATTCTCGACTGAGTACTCGCGCACTGTCGCCTGAGGAACTGCGTGGGCCAGCATTTCTAGAAATTGCGGCTTCTATGAGACCTGAAGTGTAATTGATATTTCAACGTAACAATATTTTTAGTTTGAAAAAAAGACCAAGATGAATTTCCATCCAAGAAAGATTACTTTTCTGCCCTGAAGAATGAATTTTCAATCCAAAAGGACGAATTTTGAACAAACCAGTTGAATTTTTAATCAAATAGCTGCTTTTTTAACCTACATAGATAAAATTTTAAACAATAATATTAATTTCTTGTCAAAAAAAACAAATTTTCAACAATTATATTAATTTTGAATCAAGAAAACTGAATTTGCAACCAAATAGTTAAATTTCAACGAAAAAATATAAGTTTTCAACTAAACATGTTTTCAAACCATTATTTTTTTAACCCAAAAACACAAATTTGCCAAAAAATTAAAGTTTCTACCAAAAAGTTTAATTTTAATATTCAGCAAAGTAGAATTTCCCAACAAATCGTTGTATTTTTACCAAAAGAGATGAACTTTTTTCCAAGAAAGTTGAATTTTTAAACAAAAAACCGGTATTTTCTACAAAACTTTCAAATTTATAACCCGAAAATATAAATTTTAAATAAAATAGTACTTTTTTTACCAAAACAGGTGAATTTTCAAATTAATAGTTTCATTTTAACCACATTTTAGATTTTCAAATCAAATTTCATTCAAGAAGAGCCACTTTCTATTTAAAAAAACAAAGTAAAAGAATTTTCTACCAACAGTTGCATTTTTTACCAAAAGAGATGAATTTTCAAGAAAAAAAGACCTATTTTCTACAAAATCTTTTTGGATTTTCAACCCGAAAATATAAATTTTTGACAAAATAGTAAGTTTTCCACCAAGCAGTTCAATTTTTAAAGTAATAGTTTCATTTTTAACCACATTTTTAGTTTTTTAAATCCTTTTTTTTTACCAAAAAACACTAAACAGTTGCGTTACCAAAAAAGATGGATAAAAAAAAGAATTTTCTGTAAAAAAGATAAAATTTAAGAAAATACATTAATTAGGAAACAAATACTTGAAATGTTAACTAGAAAAGATAAAGTTTCGAATTAAAAATACCAATTCTAACAAAGTAGTGCAACTTTCAACCAAGCAGATTAATTTTCAAACAAAAAAGATAAATTTTCAACAAAAAATGTAATTGATTGCATTTCAACCAAAAAATATTATAATTTAAATAAAAAACAGTTGATCTCAATAAAAATACGACTTTTCAACAAAATAATTCATCTTCAACGAAGGAGATGAATTTTCAACTAAAATATAGATTTAAAACCATGTAGAAAAAAACTTACATCAATTAAAAGTACTTATCAACATCTGGTCATCACCGTAACACAAAAATAATCAATTCAACTAGACGTTTGAATTTTAAACAGAAAAAAGTATATTTCCAACCAAAAAACAAAGGAACTTTTCAACGAAATAGTTAAATTTGCAATCAAAGAGATGAATCTTCAACCAAGAAAATGAATTTGTAACAAATTCATTCAACTTTCAAGTCAGTTGTTGAATTTTTAACCAAAAAAGATGAACTTTTAACAAAATAGTTACATGTTCAACAAAATATTTAAATTTTTAACCAATCAGTAGATTTTTCAATCAAAGGAGAAGAATTCCGATCCGGAAATATAATATTAGACTTTTCAGCTAAGAAGAATTAACTTTTAGCCCAAAGCAGCTGATTTTCTAATTAAGTTCTATCAATTCATTTCGAATTTAAGGGAAAAGACCAAAAAGAGGAGGGGGGACTCGCTCCCACTTTTAAATTGGTAACAGAGTGTATGGTGACCCTCAGGAACAACTGTTTCCAGAGGACTTTTTGCCGATAAGAAACCGCACCACGTCTGCATAACCTACCCCAACGTGTTTCGCCTTTATCCCGGAATGAACTGGAAGTGCGACTGGTTGCCGTTATATCTGCATTTACACTGAAGTCGTCTCGTCGGGACTGGATTTATCTTGTGTGTATTCAACTAATACCTTTCAAGGACATTGATCTTGCGATCTTGAAATTATGAGGAATTCCAACTGCTATTCAGATTCCGAAACGAAATTGCCTTAAATTTTCCCTATACGTGTGTGTAATCAAATGAACAAAAGGAAAAGTGATTAATAGGCTTTACAATTTCCAGAAGTTGTTAGTATTGTTGTGTCAATGATCTGATTGTGTCAGGCTAGAGCACTTAGTCCCAAAGTATCACTTTCGGATTCAAAAGAGGATCAATGCATTGCTGATTATCTTGCAATGCATTGATCTATGTTGCAGCACACATGACCCACTTGCAGGGAATCAATTTACGTAGGCGATAATTTTCGTCACTTTCATCGTAAGTTGACAAACTTCTATTGAAATTTATCTTTATGATGTGCCCAACCTTTGTTTGCTGTGACTTAACGTCTTAAGAACATCGCTTGGATCTTCCCAGTGGACAAACAACCCAGTGTGCCAAAAAGATTAAGGATGTCCTGGAGAAGTCTTCGGGGCATCCCTGAGACGTCTTTTGGAACATGTTCTTGTCTTTTTGACATCCTAGGGACACTTTGAAGACCTCTAATGCTAGTACGAAAGATGTCCCGAGAACGTCCTATTCCTATAAGAAATCTTTAGAACATCTTTAGAAACGTAAACGTCGTAGAGATGGTCATTGGACTGTCGTTAGACATCCTACTAACGTCCCAAGGACGTTCACGATTTTGTGCCCACTGCGAGCTTTCAAAGTTGTCCTACAGACATCTTTTGACGAACGTCTTGCGGAACTTTTAAAGATATCACAGAGAACACCGAAGTATCATGAAGACGTCCTCAGAATGTACCTCAACCATGCGACTTGATATCTTTAAGACATAGAGGTACTTCATGATGTCCTGCTGTCAACTGGTTTGCCTTTAAAGGTCTTCAGGACGTTCTCTAGTCGTCCGCCAAAAGATGTCTACAGGACAAATTAAGAACTTGCATCATAAGGTACTTTACACAGTGAGCAAACAAATTAAGGATTTCCTAGAGACATCTTCGGGACATCCCTAATACCTCCTCCCTCTTAAGACGTCCAATGTCAGTACAAAAGATGTCCTGAGAATGTCCTATGTCTTTAAGACACCTTTAGGAGATTAGAAGTCTTAGATACGTTGATTGGACTGACATTGGCCATCCCAGGAATGTCCCAAGGATGTTTGGGATGTTCATGGTTTCGTGCCCACTGGGTAGGATGTCGTGGTGCCCACTAGGTTTTAATTTCCGTAGAAGGTCGTCAGGACGTCCTCTAGTCGTCCGCAAAAAGATGTCTATAGGATAACTTTATCACTTGCGTACCCCCTGGGACAAATAGAACCAAAAATCCGAGTGAACAACAAAATTAAGGATGTCCAGAGAAGTCTTTGGGACATCCCTAAGACGTCTTTCCTATGTCTTTAGGACATTAAACGTCTTAGAGTCCTAGTGCCCACTGGGTTTTAGTGTCTTCAGAAGGTCTTCAGGACATCCTCTAGTTATCCGCAAAAATACGTCTTTAGGACAACTTTAGGACTTATGTGCCCCTTTGGTAAGAAAAAACCAAGCGATGTCTTAAAAGTCACACGACACAGAGGTACTTTAGAATATGCCGGTGCCTACTGGATTTTTATGTCCTTAAAATATTTTCCGAACAACCTCTAGTCGTCCGCCAAACTAGAAGACAATCTTAGGCTCAGTAACTTTTCCAAAGGCTCAATTTGAATAAAATTTCGAAATATTCTGCTACTTTGAAAAGATGATACACTTTTTTAAATAAAAATTATGAATATTTTAGCGAATTACAAAAAAGTCCTCATTGACAGTAAAGTATTTCTTAATTCAGCAGCTAGTTTTTCATCTCTACTTCGAAAACTAGTTCAATTCTCATCTTCCATTAAGGCTTTAAATCTCTCAACCTTAACATCTTTATAATTTAAATTTAAAAAAATTGTAGCACCTACCGATCGCTCTCTTATCAGTTCCTTCCTTAAGATTGCGCTGCTCCCATTCCCACAGCACAATCGCAATTTAGACGCACTTCCGTCATCAGATCCGCGCAATCCACTCTTTGTTTCCACTTTTCAATCCGTCTATCAAAACATCTCAGGTACTTTTTAACAATTCAAAATTCACTATTTCTCTCGACTCAAAAGCTGAGCAGTTGTCAAACTAAAAATTTAAATAAAAAAAAAACAGACACTTGTCACGTTCTTTCCTTGTACGGGAGGGTAAATAACTAAACACGCGGAGGAACGAAGGTGTGAGCGGGTAAGTTACGAAACACTGTTACTGCTGGTGTAGGAAGCACATATCGAGATTTGAGCGGGCGCGCTATAGCCTCTCCGAGGCAGAAAACAGACAGACACGGAATCCGTGTTGCGTCAACGGGGGACCGAACCAGAACTCACTATACCCAGTTCCCGAAGTTCCTTTCCTCACTCTCGCCAGCTCAGCAGCTCTCGCCGCCCGCGGTCTAAAACCCCACTCCTATCAATGCGTGCACTTCTTTCTCCTTTTTCCATCAGCTACAAGTCCTCCTCATCTATTCATGTACAATTCTACAATTCTGCGTTCTACAATCTGCAGTCTCTAGCAGGACCCTAGGTCTAGGAGTCTACTCAGTAGAGTCTATCTAATGTATTGTACTAAGTACTGTACTGTACTGTACTCAGTACTGTACTGTAAACCACTAAACATAACGGTACAACTTCATAGTGTGCAGCATAATGTAGTAGTGTATTTATTACACCACTGCTACTTACCCACACCCCCCCTCAGGGACTGTACTTCAATTACGTAACAGCTCAAGGGGGGGAGGGCTCGAGACATTTTGTTACGGAAGGGCGGAGGGGGTCCTTCACTCTTGTACCTCATTTTTGCAAAATTCCAAAAAAACAAATTCTTGATGATTAACTTTTTAGTTATACATTTTATTATTTGGTTGAAACTCTTTTGTTAAAAAATCTTCTTTTTGAGTTAAAAATTCAACTCTTAAAAAATCATCTGTTTTAGTGTCAAAAATTCATCCTTTTTGCTTAAAAAAATATTTCTCTCTTTGGATTGAAAATTTAAGTTTTTCGGAGAAATTTATTTTGTTGTTGTTAAAAAATTCATATTTTGATCTTGAAAAGTCAACTTGAATCGTTTTTGGCTGCAAATTCAACTGTTTTGTTAAGAATTCTTCTTGTTAAGTTAAAAATTCAAATATTCTTGTTAAACCTTAACCTTTTGTTTAAAATTCATATTTTGTTGCTGAAAAGTCAACTGAAACCTTTTTGGAATGAAAACTATTTTTTATGAAAATTTACTTTTTGTTAAAAATTCTCATCTCTGTGTTGAAAAGTAAATGAAAAACTTCTTGGATGAAAATTCAACTATTTATTTTTAAATTTGTCTTTTTGATTTAAAAACGCAACTGTCTGGTTGAATATTTAACAATTTGCTGGAAAAGTCATCCTTTTTAGTTGAAAATTTTGCTGTTTTGTGGAAAATTGAACTATTTTGCAGAAAATGTACTTTTTTTGTAAATTTAATATTTTGGGGCTGAAAAGAGAACTGGAACATTTTCTGGATGAAAATTCAACTATTTTTTTTTTAAATTCACTATTTCGTAGAAAAGTTTCTTTTTTTAAATTTAATATTTTCTTGTTAAAAGGAGAAGTAAAATCTTTCCTGGATGAAATTGAACTATTTAAAAAATAAATAAATAAAAATTCATCTGTTTTGAAAGAAATTTCATCTTTCTTGGATAAAAATTCAACTGTTTGGTTGCAAAGTTAACTATTTCGTAGAAAATGTACTTTTTGTTTAAAATTTAATATTTTGGTTTGAAAAGAGAACTGGAATCTTTTCTGAATAAAAATTCAACTATTTTTTAAATTGTTTTTTCTTCCAAATTAAAAATTCATCTATTTCAAGAGAAATTTGATGTTTCTTGGATAACTGTTTAGTTTAAAATTAAACTTTTTTTTATTAAAAAGTCATACTTTTTGGTTGAAAATTCTGCTGTTTTGTGGAAAATTTAACTATTTTGTAGAAAAAGTACTTTTTATATAAATTTAATATTTTGATATTAAAAAGAGAACTAGAATCCTTCTTAGATAAAAATTCAACTATTTTTCTTAAATATTTTATTTTTCTTAAGTTAAAAATTAATCTATATCAAGACAAATTTTATCTTTCTTCAATAAAAAAGAATCTGTTTGGTGCATTATCTATACTCACATATACTCGGGATGAAAATGCAACTATTCGTTTAAAATTTTTTAAATAAAAATTCATCTATTTCAAGAGAAATTGCATCGTTCTTCGATAAAAATGCAGCTATCTGGTAAAGAATTCAACTATTTTATTAAACATTCATCCTTTTTGCTTGATAAAAAATTCAAGATGAAAAAGATAAAAATTCAACTATTTTTTTTAATTTTCTTTTTCATGAAGCAACTATTTGGTAGAAAATTTAACAATTTTGTTAAAAATTATCCTTTTTGGTTAAAAATTCGTCTTTTTTATTAAAAATTAAATTTTTTTGTACAAACTTATTTTTTGTTTAAAAATTCATATTTTGAAAACTCAACTGAATTTTTTTTTTGATGAAATGTCAACTATTTTTTGAAAATTTGTTCTTCACAAAGCAACTATTTGGTAGTGAAATCAGCAATTTTGTTTAAAAAAATGAACCTTTTTGGTTAAAAATTTATCTGTTTTTATTAATAAATCAATTTTTTTGCATAAATTTAATTCTTGTATAAAAATTCATCTGTGTTACCAGAAATTACTTTTTTTATTAAAATGCAACTTTTTGGTTAAATAATATTCTTTTCTTAACGCGTTAATTGAATAACTTTGTTAAGAGATGAAAAAAATGAAAATTCAACTATTTAAAAAAAATTTTTTTTTTTCATGAAGAAACTATTTGGTAGAGAATTCAACAATTTTGTTAAAAATTATCCTTTTTTGTTAAAAATTCGTCTTTTTTATTAGAAATTAAATTTTTTTGTACAAACTTATTTTTTGTTTAAAAATTCATATTTTGAAAACTCAACTGAATTTTTTTTTTTTTTATGAAATGTCAACTATTTTTTGAAAATTTGCTCTTCACAAATCAACTAGGTGGTAGTGAAATCAGCAATTTTGTTTAAAAAAATTATCCTTTTTGGTTAAAAATTTGTCTGTTTTTATTAAAAATTCAATTTTTTGGTTAAATAATATTCTTTTTTTAACGCGTTAATTGAATAACTTTGTTAAGAAATGAAAAAAATGAAAATTCAACTATTTTTTTGAATTTTTTTTTTGCAATACGTCTTTTTTATTAAAAATTCAATTTTTTGTATATATTTATTTCTTGTTTAAAAATTCATCTGTGCTAGTAGAAATTCCATTTTTTTATTAAAATGCAACTTTTTTGCTTAATTAATATTCGTTTTTTTAAAGATTTGATTGAATAACTTTGTTAAGAAATATTTTTTTTTGTTAAAATTTATATTATTAGTTGAAAATTCATCTCTTCGGTTGAAAGGTTGACTATTTTGTTGAAAATTAACCATTTTTAAATGAAAATTCAACTGCTTGGGTGAAAGTTTAGTAAAAGTTTCTTGGAAAAGCCGTGTTTTAGTTTAAAATTAATATTTTAAATGATTTAATGATATTAAATGATAATTAAATGATAAATTTTTGCAAGAAAATTCATATATTGGGTTAAAAATTCAACTAATTTCTTAAACATTCATTTTTTGGATGAAGATGTTGATGATTTTGGTTTAAAATTCACGTCTTTAACTGAAAATTTAAATATTCATTTTTTTTGTAAAAATGTATCTTTTTGACAAAAATTTAATCTTCTTGGATGAAGATAAATCTTTTCAATTAAAATATAACTGTAATTCATATTTTTCAGTTAAGAATTCATTTAGTTTACTGTTAGAATATTCATCTTTTGGGTTGAAAATTCGACTATTTGATTAAAAAGTAATGTTTTATTTTGAAAAATTGTCTTTATAAAACTCAACTCTTTTCCTGGAAATTAATCTTCTTAGGACGACTTCGACAAAAAATTGTTATTAAATTTTTACTTTTGTTATTTTGTTACTTTTCTGTTTACACTTGATTCAACCAGTTTATATCATTATTCGAAAATCTGCATAATTTCATAATTGAAAATATAACCATTTCGTTTAAAATTCATCTTTTTGTATTAAAAATGCAGCCAATTTGGTGAAAAATTAAATAAATTTATTGATATCTATCTTTTTGTAGAAAATTCCACAGTTTTGTGGGAGTCCTTTTTTTATTAAAAATTTAACTGCTTTTTCGAAAATTCGATTTTTTGGATTAACAATTTTAAACTTTTGTTTAATATTACTTCTTTTTAATAAAAATTAATTTTTTCGACTGAAATTTTAACTATTCATTTATTATTGTGAATTTATCTTCTTTATTTGGAAATTATATTTTGTTCAAAATTCATTTTTATGGTTAAAAAATTAATCTTCTTAACTGAAAAGTACCTACTGCATTTTTTGTTGAAATTTTACATTTTTTAGTTAAAAATGCAACTATTTAGTTAAAAAATTGTCTTTTTTGTAGCAAATTAGTCTTCTCGTTTAATTATACAGGTTGTTAAAAAGCATATAAACTTGGTTGATATTTCTACTAATAGATGACGCCACGATAAACTTAGCATGGAACAGAACCTTGCTGCGGTCGATAACTTAACATGGAACATAACCTTTATCGGTCGATAAGTGGCGCAGAACTACCCTAATAAAGTTCATTCTCTTTTCCTAAACTCAAAGAAATTTAAATACGATTGAAAAAAAATTTTAATTCCTATTTAATGTACAATAACCAAACTAATCTGAAGTATTTCTGAAAATAAAACCAAGATGCCAACAACGAAATTTGGACAACCAACTTCTATTGAAATTTGAGAAAAGATAAAAAAATATTCATAAAAAAGAAAATAACAAAATTTATTTATTGGACAAAAATGACAAATAGGAAAGACAAATGAGAAAGCTACAAACCAAATCAACAAACCAAATCTACAAACCAAATTCTTCTCTTTTTTATTTACAATTTTTTTTATTGAATTTGATAGATTAAAAAGCAAGAATTGATTGTGATAAATCATAAGGAATTTATTTAATTAAATTTGTAAGTAAAATTTATGTCAAAATGTTAACATTTTGCTTAAAAATATAACAATATATTATCAAATTAAATGAATTATTATTTAAAATATTATTTATAAGCTCGATGTTTGTTGTTCAATTGATTATTTATTCTAAAAAGGTTGTTCAAAGTACTTTATTGAAATCTCCAATTATAACCTCAAATTTTTCTAACTGCTTATTAGGTAAGTAATTTAATAGTAACTCATACATTTAATTTTTCAAAAAAAATTGTAAGTATACATTAATATTTAATATTGTACATTAATATTAAATATCATAAATATTATTAAGATTAGCTGTTTACTTGCAAATTCAACTGTTTTGTTGTAAATTTACATTTAAAATTTATCTGAATTAAAATTAATACATAAATTGAAAAAAGTATTCAAACAATTGCAATTATTGTTTGGTTACAAATTTTTATATTTGGTTGAAAATTTAATTGACTGAAAAATCTTTTTTGATTAATAGTTCAACTATTTTGTTGAAATCTCGTCTTTTTGGTTCGAAAATTAATTTGTTTAATTATAAATTTCATATTTCTTGAGCAAAAATACAAGTATTTTTTGGAAAATTTCATGCTTTTTTAAATTAATCTAAATGCTTTTAATTAGTACTTAAAATCTTTTTTTGGTTAAAATATCAACTGAACTTTTGTTTGCGGCTAGAGAATTCAATAATTTTGGTTTTGAAAATGATATTATTATCGTAGAAATTCCAAAATTTTGTTGAAAATTTTTTCTTTTTTTAATGAAAAATCTTATCTGGTTAAAAAATCATTTCTTTTGGTATACATTTTTTTTGTTACAAGTCAAACTGCTTGGATGAAAATTCGTTTGTTTTGTTAAGAGATTTAAGTGTTTTTAATTTATAATTTTAACATTTTTCGTTTGAAATACCAACTACTATATTTTTTGATAAGAATTCATCTTTTTTGATAGAAAATTAGTCTTTTTATTTTAAAATTCAACCATTTGTTAGAAAATTGAAGTAATAGGTTAACTAAAAAAGTTAAATTCTTATAAAAAAATATAATAGTTGATATTTCAACAAAAAAGAATTTAATTGTAAAAAAGCAGTTGAATTAATTAAAAAAACAATGAATTTTCAATCAAACTGTTGAAGCCTCAACATAAACAGATTAATTTTTCAACCGAAAAATTAATTTACTTAATTCATTCGAAAAGTAAACCAATAATATTAATGTTATTAATATTCATAATATTTAATAATAATCTATATAACAATTTACTTAAAAATTTTTGTTGAACAGTTAAATTTATGAAATACTATTATCCCTGCTGAAAATGGTCGATTAAAATTGATTAAAAATAATAGAGGATGGGTGAATAATTTTTTATTAAAGAGTTTAATCATTATTTTTTCAATAAATAATTAGGAAGGATATTTATTATAGAAAACGATGAAAAATAATTATCAAGCATTTAATTAAACTTAATAAACTTTATAATAATAAAATATAGTAAATATAAAATAAAATATGTAAAACCATGAATTTTTTTGAAATAAAGCAATTAAGAGGATCGAAAAATGATAAGAATTGATTCAATTTAACTCGTGACAACAAAATACAACTTCATTAATTTATTAAGTTTTAATCGTATAATTAAAATTATTTAAAAATATAGAAATCAATGAGGTTCAATTATGCAAAATATAATTAATTCTGATTCCTTCAATTGGTTTTATTAAAGCAATTAAAATTATTGAAAAACAATAAGACTTGATTTAATGTAATTCGTGTAAAAAATATTACATTTCATTCATTTATTAATTTTTAATCATATAATTAAAATTATTTAAAACTATAGATATCGATTGGATTCAATTGCGCAGAATATAATTAATTCAGATTCTTTCATTGTTTTTAATAACGCAATTACAATGATTGAAAAGTGATAAGAATTGAGTCAATATGATTGGTGGGAAAATATATTCAATTTCATCCATAATACGAAATTATTTAAAGCTATCCAATATTTACTGAAAATATCTAAAAACAATAGGACTTTCATTATTTTCAATAAATTTTAATAATCCATTTTCAGCAGGGAAATTACTTACCTAAGCAGTTGACAAAATTTAAGGTTGGATTTGGAGGTTTCAATAAACTACTTTGAGCAACATTTTTAGAATAAATAATCAATTGAATGGCAACCGCGAAGCTTATAAACAATATTTATAATATGCCACTAACACAACACTGCATAAGTTATGCGGAAATTTTTGAAAAACATAAAAAATGACAAATTTTGCAGCGGTTCATTCACAGATTTTGAAGAGTATTTTTTATTATTTTTTGTCAAAATAAAAATAAATAGTGGTAACAAATTAAAAGAACTTGAAAAATACACTGAAACCGCAGTTATATCCTCTCTCGCTTATATCCCTGAATAACTCTCATTTATATCCGCTCGGCATCCACCACCTCGCAGTACCACGTGACAAACAAGCC
>JAWWLR010000128.1:33147401-33157826 GCA_035041075.1 Acraspis erinacei | reverse complement strand
GTTTAAATTTTATTTTTTCGCCGAAAATGGAATAGTTTTAAAAAGTGGTTCAATTTTTAACCATGAGGAATAATTTTCTACAAAAAAATATTAATATTTAACAAAATACATGAACGTTTACCTAAAAATGATAGTTTTCAACCAAATATGCAAAATTTAAATTCCTGGTTGAACTATATGTTCAGTTAAAAATTTAATTTTTAACCATAAATGTAATATTTAAACTTTCAGTTGAACCTTTTTTTTACTCTGAACAAAATAGTTATTTTTTCAACCAAAGCGATCCTAAATTGAATGGTCAAATTTTCAGTTAGAAAGAATATTTTTTTAACGAATTCGATGAGTTTTTCACCACGAGGATTAATTGTCTACCAATAAAGACGATTTTTGAACAACAATTAATTTATAAAAATGAATTTCTAACCAAAAATGGAATAAAATTAATTTCCAATTAAAATTATGAATCTTCAACTATTATAGTTAAATTTAAGCTGAAATAAAAACGAATTTTCTTCAAAGTAAATGAATTTTCAATTTAAAAGGTTAAATTTTGACCAAAGAAATGAATTTTCAAAAAAAAAAATTCATGAATTTCCACTTTAAAATGGTTTATTTTGAACCGGAAAAGGTAAATTTTCAACCTAAAATGGACTTATTAAATTTTCAATTAAAAAAAAATTAGTTAAAAAAAATCTTGAACCAAAACAGAATAACTTTCCACAAGGAATATTAAGTTTATACCCCCAAAAAATACGAATTTTCATAAGAAAAGATACAAAAAGGGATGTATTTTCTTCTAAAAAAAGTACATTTTTAACCAAAAATGTAACAGAAAAATATGTAGTAAAAAAAATTAATTTTCAATAAAAAGGAGACAAAAATTTCAACAAAATAATTAAATTTCCAACCGAAAAAATGAATTTCGACCAAAATGATAAGGCTTCAACGGGAATATTTCAATTTTAAGTTTTAAAAAATCAATTTTCAAACCAAAAAAAATTAGTTTTCAGTCTGAAGAAGGAACGTTTTTACAAAAAGATATGAATTTTCTAAAAAAAAAAAAATACGAATTTTTAAAGAAATAGTTATTTTTTCATCCAAATAAAAGAAATCTTCAACTGACATGAGGAGTTTTCAACTATAATAGTAAAATTATCCTAAAAAAAATTTCTTTGAAGTAGTTGATTTTTTAGTCAAATAGTTAAATTTCCAACTAAAAAAAAAATCATTTTTGACCATAGAGATTAAATTTACAAGTAAAAATGGAATAAAAGAAATTTTCAACGAAAAATAATGAATCTTCAACTAGAATAGTTCAATTTTAAGTTTTAAAAAAAAGTTTTCATCTGTGAAAGATAAGTTTAAAAAAAAGGAGACGAATTTCAATAAAAAAAAACGACGAATTTTTTAAAGAAATAGTTACTTTTTTAGCCAGACATGATTTTTCAACCAAAACAGATTAATCTTCAACCAAACAGTTACATTTTTAACCAGATGAAAATTCTTGAAACTCACTTGAACTTTTTTCTAAAATTTTGTAATCTTGCAAAATTGCAAATTTTCGTTGTAAAATCTTTTCCATTCTTTTTCGAAATTTTAGGAAATCTGAAATATTTAAAAATCTTGTCCAATTTTCTTTAAAAAAAATATTATACTCTGTTTAGATAGGACTTCTCGCTTTGTTATAAATAATTTTCTTTCAAAAATAGAACATTTTCGTTCATTTTTAGCAGAAAAAAATTATTTTGCATTTTTTTTATGCAAGTCGCTTATCAAACTTCTGAACTGCAGAGATTTCCTAAGACTTAAAACTGAGCTTTTTTTTATAAATAATTTAACTTAACTCATGAACAATGGATTTCAAATTATTCAATGTCGTCCGTAGAGGCAGAGATCACTCGATATGACAACGGCCTGAAAAGGCATCCGACCGAAAACTTGAGAGCATATTTACTCTCAACATTGGCTGCTCCTTTAAACGGAACTGGTCAGAGATTGGTTCATCAGTTCTGTGATCTTTACGAACAAGCTCGCCACGATCCGACAGAATTTGGAGACGAGGAGTATCAAGTCTACACGCGCTTGCTGATGAAACTCACTGATGCGTAGGTTTCTCTATTTTTACCGATTTCGAGCCTAAAGATTAGGATATTTTTCAGCTGCTGTGCCTTTAAACTTTGAATTTGTTGCATTCGCAATCATTTAATCCGGATCTCCATTGTAATTTTTCAGAGCAAGGCTTCTAAAATCTTACCCAAGCAGCAGAAAATCAAGTCCTAGTCGAACCCCGATAAAAAAGAACGCAGACGTAAAAAGAAGCGCCCTCGAGCCGCGATTGCGACCCCCTGAGGAGCAAATTTTGAGTGGATCAAGGCCCAACACGTTAACAGTCTTGACCTTAGAAAATAATGAAACATCCGTCTAGCATTGTGATTCCCGTCACATCTCATCTGTGACGAACAAAAACTATTTCTCTAAGCTGTGACTATACGTAACGCTTGACAATGAGTACTCATTGAAGTTACTTTTGTGTATGAAACACAAAGGACCAAGTAAGAAAATTGTACATTGGGAGAAAATACAGGGAAGCTAATCTAAAAAGAACGTTTCATGAAACAAGAAATAATAGATTGTGCTATAAGTGCGGAAAATAGGCAGTTCCATATGAGTTTGAAGTTTTTTGTAAGAGCCAGAGGTGAATCAAACTGGAGTTTTAGGCGATGGTATCATACAAAATAGTATATTGTGATACAAGGGTGGAAAGTAGGCATTTCGAGAAGAGTTTAAAGCTTCTTGTACGAGCCGGAGGCGAATCGATTTGGAGTTGTACGCAAGCCAGCGACCCGAAGATGAGCCGATGGCAAATACTGTAAACTTTACAAAAGTTAGAATTGCTTCTTTTAACATCTGTTGCACACGATATGTTTTGTAAAAAATGCCGGGAATTTTCGATAATGTATGGTGTGACGAGGGAGGTAAGTTATCTTGACTCACGAGTGTGAAGTTTGCTGTGCAAGGTGCAGGCACACCTGCACCGCGCAGCGAACTTCCAAGAGTAGGTGAAGACCAATCCCTCCCGCGTAACGCACGATATTTTATTTCATATAGGTATGAAAATGTGTGTGGAGTAAGAAGAAAGTTGTATTTTGTGACCCGCAGACGTCAACACAATGTTCGCGCATGCGAATCAATCTGTTTTACCGACAGTACATCACTAGTTATCCATTTATTCCTTCTAATGTGAATATTGTTTTAACGTTTGTCAACTTTCCGGGTAAAAAGGAGTTGATTGGGGTGCATGGCTGGAATTAAAAATGTTTGGTAGAAAATTAATCTTTTTCTTTAAAATTTAAATTTTTTATCGGGCTTTACCTAAAGGATATAAAATCAAAGGTTGTCAGTGAGAGGGGGGGGGGTCAAAAATTGGTAATGTAGTTTATGGATGATCCCTTAGGTGATCTCTAAAGGAGGTTACGATTCCGGCAGTGATTGAAAAGTATATATTTTTATTCGTTTTATGTATGTACAAAAAATTCGTTCAAATACTATACAAGTTATTAATATAACAACCAGGACAAGAATTCCTTCAGTATGTAGATTCAAAATTTGGGTTCGTGTCAACAAAAGTCATCCAGGCACTTTCGAAGTGTGTTTGGTTCCTTAGAGAAATTAAGGCATTGTGAAATGCACGTCTGTACGAAAGAGAAACGGCGTCGTTTGTTCTCAGGCAATGCAACCACATCTTAACCGGGAAAATAAAATAAATGATAGAAAAGATCTGATGAAATGTATTTATTAAATATATGTTAAACTATTACCTTAGGAACTGTTTCCCTAGAATCTGAATTCTTAACTAAATTTAGAAGTCCAAGCGGGAATAATCGAATTCTGATATGCTTCAATTTGTTCACTGAATCCTTATTTTTTTCGAGAGAATCCATTCCGGATAGGAAATAAATTGAGGTCAGCAGCACGTCACAGAGAAAATCAACTTCTGATTCACTATTTTCCCCAGACTTAGAAGACACAATTGACTGAATTTTATCCATCGTTGATAAAATTCCATCAAAGTTCAATTTCGTGAGTCGCTTTTCAATCTGAATCCTCTGTATCGTCTTTAAAACACATTCGTAAGTCCTAGAAATTATTATTTAGAAATATTTAAATCTGTCAAGGTTTATATCTGAATGATAAAAATAAATTCTTACTCTGATCTAGAAATGCATTCCTGAAAAATGTCCTCAATTAGATCCCAACATTTGTCTTGATTTTTTGTAAGTACCCATTCAGTTCTAATAAGCAACGCTTTTTTTAATCTCGAATCATTGATTTTCTCCCAATCCCCAGAAGTTATTCTCAATAAATCTTTCCTAGGAATTTCCAAAATTGTCAGCAAATAACTTGAAAAAATGGAATCTTCATTCACTGTTTCAAATAAATTTTCTAAAACAGTAACAATAACTCCTCTTGAAACTTCTGGCAGGGTTTCGTTTTTCAAAGTACTCTGGATAGAACCCATCGCTTCTTGAAATCCCCTTGAATAATTCTTATTTCCCAAAAGCGACTTTTGTACCATGAGATCCAGAGAAACTTGTAAAAAGTGCTGTAAAATGTAGGGAGACGCTCCCCTGCAAATACTTTCAAGATTCTTATAGAAATGAAGTAATTCTAGTAGATCGATTTCTTCATTTCCAGCATTTGTCAGGTGTTTCTCGAGCAGTTTTCTCGCCGAAGGTGAAACTTCCGCTTGATTACAAATGATGCTAAAACAATGGTTTTTCGCCTCTTTTGAGAATGCGCACTTTTCTAAGAATCCATATTTAACAGGTGGTAGAGGTCTCGAATATTTATTTGCAAATATCCGCAAAAGTTCGGTGATTATCAGCCGTTGATGATTATTGTAAAACGGCTGAAACTCCATCAAAGCTTGTCCAATCGCCTTTATAATGCTTTTTGTCGATAGCTTTTTATAATTCGCTGCCTCTCCTCGAATTTGTGGTAGAAATTTAGTCTCCTCTTCAACATAAGTCATTAATAAATCTCCGGCTGTGGAAAGTAACTTGGGATTTAAATTCTCGAGCATCTGGATCCAGTACGTGCCTGTGATTTCGTCTTGGTTTAAATTCGTCTCCAAGTCCTGGATTAGATTGAGGTCAATTGATCCGAAATTGAGAGGCAGCACTTTTTTCGATAGGAACTCGAATTTGTAGGGTTTTAGAGCCATCAAGGCCGACTTTGGGACTCGAATGTCCTCAGAATGAAGAACAAGGTTCCATAATTTTGACAGGAGTTTTTCCCGTAAATCGATAAAATGATCTTCTTCAAGTGAAATGTACGACGGAATTTCTGAGAGGAATTCGCAGACGACTTTCAAAACAACTGGGTGATTTTCTCTCTCGAATCTGGGAGCAAGTGCTTTCCACGTCGAGGATACGTCGATTATTCCGGATTTGCAGAGGGCCGATATTCCTAAAACATATAATTAAGGGAAAGTTACAGGGCATAATCGAAAAATGCTATCTTTTTTTTTATTGTTTTCCATTAGGATTCGAAGTCGTGACGTCAGATGAACAATATGGCTGCCGTAAATGGGTCGTTTGTGAACGTATTACAGGTAAAAGACCGTTTTCTTTTCGGTTTTTTTGTTATTGTGAATTCTAAAGGAAAAATAAAACAAAGTATCAATGAACAGTATCTTTTTTGTTAAAACTGCAACTTTTTGGATTGAAAACATATCTATTTTAGTTGAGGATTCAAGTACGTTATCGAAAATTCAGCATTTTTGCTTCAATTGTGAAAATGAGCTCGATTGTATTGATTGATAGATAAACTATTTAACTTTGTGTGATATAATGGATAAAAATTTGGAACTTTAGGCTAGATGTTCTATTGATTTTTATCAATAATTAACAACTGATTAGGATTGTCATGAGTTTGACATCATATGAGAACAAAAAATTTAAATTTCTTAATCAAATTTGACGAAATTTATCATTAAAATCTTATAGAAGCGGCACTTTTATGTTTATAACCTCTTTTGAGTCAAGGGAGCAAGCGACAAGAGCAGGCAACTAATTCCGCGCACAATGTTACTTAGACTTGGGTAAAGATTAGCGGTTGAAGGTTTACTAAAGATCGGCTCGTGCCAACACTATGCCTCTAGCATCCATTTCTGAACTGAAACCCATTTTCTTTTATGAATACTTTCAATACAATTAGAAACTGGTATTTAAAGCCGACCTGCTTTGACTAGTAACATTTTTTGACACCAGACGGCGTCTTGCAGTTCCCAATATTAAACCTTACCTTTTAAAGCCAAAGCATTTGCCGGCGTGCACTGCTTATTGGTCTTCCGATTCAAAATATCCGACAAAAGTGGCACTAATTCTGCAGCATTCTCAGGTCGAGTCTCGCACATTTCCTTCATGATTTTCGCCTGAATAATGACAGAGTTAAACTCTTCGCAATGTTCCGCTGAATCAGAATTCTTTTTTCTAGCGTTGATGAGAACATTCATCAAACAACTGTGAAGCCTCGCCTCCTTTTTCCAAGCTCTATAATAAAGATCGATCGCAAGGTGCTTCAAAGCTGGCTTTCCAGAATTCAAAAAAGTCTCGAAAGTGCTGATAATAATCGGCAGATTTTCCTTGGTAGTAGCCAACTGGGGTACGGTGAAAAGTAAATTGGTGGCTTGCTCAAAACTGCGACTAGTCGTTAGTTTGTACAAAATTAACGGCAACATCTGCGAGGCGACAAGATTCGAATCCGTCAATTCCAGCAGGATAGCACAGAGAGTGCTTGTAATTTTAGCATCTTCAGTCTCAAGAAACAAACTGTAGAGGAAATATTTCAAGTCTAGTTTTAAATTCCTCGGAGATTGGGATATAGTTTTGAGCCAGGAGATAATTTCCTCCTGGGATAAAAAATCGAGGTTGCAGAGTTGGATGTAAAATTGAACATCAGGAAAGGAATTGATTATTGTCGCAAAAATTTCGTTGTTTAGTAAAATTCTAGTCTCGCAATTCCACTTTTTTTTAGAAAGGATTTTATCGATCAGAGTTTTCGCGACTCTTAGAGCTTCTAACGAAAGGAAAGCTGGGTATGCCTGCCATTGGAGGAGAGAAGATAGCAATCCGTTGGCTACCAATGAACTGCAAGATCCCTTTTCCAAGAGATATTTGCCTGAAAGAAAAATGAAAAGATAATAGAACCGCTAGTAATATTACTAATCTTGTTTAGTGTCGCTACCTACTCACAAGTTTCAACTAAACTAAGAAGATAAATTACAGGAGACTCAGTAATGCCAGAACTTAAAATGGCGATTGTTAAACAGCATCCAGGGTTACTCTTCTTTCCAATTTCACGTATGATATCCAAATTCGGTCTTGGATCGCGACCTTGTCTCAAAACTTGGATTCCACAGGAGGCGATAATTGGCATCAGTGCTGAAGAAAAGTTTTCGTCCTTCGAAAGCATCACTTCAGCTAATTCTAAAAGTCTATGATTCGTATCAATTAGGGAAGAAAAATCTCGGTTGCTCAACCATTGCAGCACTTCCAGCTTTAGACTTGTCAATTCGCTTTTAATCAAGAGGTTCCAAGTTTCCTTTCGACACATCTCGGGAAGAATTGAATTCGGATTAAGGAGAATGTGAAGAAAGACAGGTCGCAAGAGTTGTTCGCTGTGCGAAGAAATTCTGAGAAGAGAATATTTAAAATTATGAAGTACAAAAAATTAGTTGGTTATTTCGGAAGCATTGTTGCCGCCAAACTACATACATTTTTAACAAAATAAAAGAATTTTTTATTAAATTTTCGTTTTAAAAATAAATTTTAATCCAATAGTTAAATTTCCAACCAAAGAAATTAATTTTTAACTAAAATAATTAATCTTCAAAAAAAATAGTTTTTAACCCAAAAGTTTAATTTAAAAAATAAGGAAATTTTTTAAACAAAATAGGTAATTTATAATAAAATGGTTAAATTTCGAACCAAACAACTGAATTTTTTAACTGAAGAAGATAAATTTTAAATCAAACACGCAATATTTAATTTTTTACTCCAAAAATTCATTTTTAACCAACATAAATGATAAAAAACAATTAAAGAAAGTTACATTGTTAAGAAAATAATTAAACCTTAACAAAAAAATAAAAATCTTCAGCAAAATAGATCAATGTTAAACAAAAAATCTCCATTGTCTACCAAGAAGATTGAATGTCTATCAAAAAATATAAATTTGTCACTAAAAATAGAATAATTAAATTTCCGTTTAAAAAGATTAATTTTCAATTTAAAAAAATTATAATTTTCAAACAATTAAACGAATTTTCAGTTTAAAAATTTCATTTCCAATGAAAAAAAAGGAATTTTCAACAAGATAGTTAAATTTTAAGCAAATAAACCTAAACTGAATTTTCAACTAAAAACGATAAATGTTAAACCAAACATTGAATACTTAGATTTCCGGTTTAAAAAATTAATTTCAGTTACATTTTTTACCAAAAAAAAGACAAATATCCAGCAAAATAGTTAAATTTTTAACCGAACAGATGAATTTTAAATCAAGAAAATTAAATTTCTATAAAAAAAATGTCTACAAAAAAGAGAATAGGTCAATTTTCCCTTTAAAAAATAATGTTTAATAAAAAAAAAGACTAATTTTCAATGAAAGAGATGAATCTTCAGCCAAAAAGGTTAATTTTCTACAAAGAAACGAATTTTAAAGCTCACAATGGAACAGTTAAATTTTCAGTTGAAAAAATTAACTTTCAAACAAACTGATGAATTTTCCACTAAAATTATGAATCCTGAACTGGAATACTTAAGTTTTATACTTACCAAAAAGATGAATTTTCAACGAATAAGACTAATTTTCTACAAAATATATTATTAAATTGGACTTTCAGAAAATACTTAAATTTTCGAATGAAATGGTCCAATTTTTATTTGAAAAATTGATTTTCAACAAAATACTTACATTGTTAAAAAGCGATGAATTTTCAAGAAAAACAGGTAAATTCGCAAGAAAAAATATATTATAATTCAGAAATATTTCCTCTTCGAAATACTATACTTCTACACTAAAACCTACTTTTTTTTGGAAGGAGTTTTTTTTGCCGAATAAAAACGATAATTCTTTTCACTCAAATGTCCTGCAATTCTAGATAAAGTATAAAATTCCCGGATTTTTAATTAAATTTCCGGCCATTTCCCAGTTAAATCGCCACACTGGATGTTTTCAAATCATCTATGATTTTCTATAAAATCGATAATACAATGTTGGAAAATGAACCTCACTTTTTATCTAAGGAAAATATTATTATTGCGCGCACAATTTTCTAGTTTTTTGAAACCCGGAACGGCTATATAGTGTCATACTTTAAAAAAATTGGGTCTAGGTTTTTGGATAGATCATTATATTATACTACTTTTTTTAAAAACGTAGATAGGGTTTGAAAAAATGGTCGATGTTTTTAGTGAGGTCAGTATATTTAGTACACTATCGATGAAAGCCCGCGAATATTTGACATTTGGTTTAATGCAATACTTAATTTTAATTAAAATACATAATTAATATACATCTAAATTAATAATTGATGTCAATATCAATTAAAATAAATAATCCATTCAATCAAATATTACTTTAAATTAATATTTACCCAAATTAATTCTTAGTATCGAGAGTCGACATTGAATTCGATTTCAAAAGGTGGAGACGACTTAAAAAAGATCGATTCTCGAATGCAAGGAATCGAATTCGGCATCCCTAAATAATATAAGCAATTTGACAAAATTCTGATAAGACTTACTCCGGTTGATGATGATTAATGTCAAACCTCATTTGACTCAAAACTTCCCTCCAAACTCCTTTTTCTTGATTTAGAATGGTGATAAATGGATGCTGGGGAGAATTTATTTTGAAGGGGCAAACGTAAGAACCTTGAGTGGCTCTAATTTTCAAATCGAAAATTAATAGAGAGTTAATAGCAGTGATGAAGGCTCTGTGGTTTCTAGAAAAAAATTGCATGCCTCACGTTAAATCAAAAATATTTTCGGTTTTAAGCATATTTATTTTTCGCGAAAACTATCTGTTTTCTGATAAATAAAGTTTTTTAAACAAACAAAAAACGTACTTTGTTACTACGAGACTGGAAATTAAACTTGACAAGGCACTGAAAACGCTCAAAACGCCAGATTCGACTAAAGTTACGAAACCTGAACACGCTGTGGTGCTCACCAAAGTATCTCCACTTTGGCATTTCGATAAAAGCAATTTTACATCTGTATTCTGGAATAATAGAAATTATTTTAATTGTCATTCAAAAGATTAAGTTACATTTGTCGGTCTTCGCCGAGGGGCTAATCACTCTCAAATAAGTGTAAACGTTAAAATTGAACGTCCACTTTACTTACGTTAATGATA
>JAWWLR010000128.1:32969160-32987913 GCA_035041075.1 Acraspis erinacei | reverse complement strand
GGTTTGAAAAATTAATTTCTAAGAAACAAAAGAAATTTTGTTTCATGAAAATGATTTTCGATTAAAAAATATAAATTAAAAAAAAAAACGAAAATAGAATCGTTAGATTTTCAGTTAATAATCATTAAAAAAAAGATTTTTCAGAAAAACAGTTGAATTTTCAAACAAGTTAATAAATTTACAAAGAAATTAATATTCTACCAAAAAAGACGATTTTTCCAACCCTATAGTTGAATTTGCATGAAAAAAATCATTTTCAAGAAAATAACAAAATGTTGACATTTTCAACTAAAGAAATGAATTTTCACACATAATTTTCTAAAAAAAGACGAATTTTCAACTTAATAAAATTAATTTTGAACCCAAAAGATGACTTTGCTACTAAAAAATATCAGTTTTAAACAAAAAACGCAATAGTTAAATTTTTCAGTTAAAAATAAATAAATAATTAAATTAAATAAATTAAAAATAAATTTTCAAATAAATAAATGAATTTAGAAAGGAATTAATATTTTAACCAAAATAAAAAAACAATTGTCAACAAAAAACAGAAATTTTCAACCTCAGAGTTCAATTTTTAACAATTAATTTTCAGTAAAAAAACGATTAAAAAAAATAGTTAGATTTTTAAACAAAAATGGTATTTTATCGTTACATTTTTGGGTTTAAAAATTAATTTTTAAGAAACGAAATAAATTTTGTTAAAAGAAAATCATTTTCAACTAAAAAAGATAAATTAAAAAAAACTGTTTCAACTAATATTCAAATTTTCAACTAAACAAAGGAATTTCCAAACAAATAATTTCGTATAAAAGAATACTAATTTTTCGCCAAGAAAAATTAGTTTTCATCGAAAAAAACGATTTTTCTAAAAATTAGATTTTTATCAAAAAATGGCATGTCATCGTTATATTTTTGGTTTGAAAAATTAATTTCTAAGAAACAAAAGAAATTTTGTTTCATGAAAATGATTTTCGATTAAAAAATATAAATTTAAAAAAACCGAATAGTAAAATATTCACTTAAAACCATTAATTTTTAAATAATAAAATTAATTTTTAGATAAATAGTTCAATTTTAAATCAAATAAATGAATTTAGAAAGAAATTGATATTCTAACTTAAAGAAAAACAATTTTCAACAAAACATATACATTTTTAATGCTATAGTTGAATTTTCAAACAAATAATTTCATATAAAAAACATTAATTTTCAGCTAAGAAAAATTAATTTCCAGCAAAAAAATATTACTTAACTTTTTAACAAAAAATTGTATGTTATCGTTACATTTTTGGGTTTAAAAATTAATTTCTAAGAAACAAAATAAATTTTCTTTAAAGAAAATCATTTTCAACTAAAAAAGATCAATTAGAAAAACGGAATAGTCAAATATTGAGTTAAACCATTCATTTTCAAACAAAGAAATTATTATTCTAACGAAAAAAAACAATTTTAAACAAGACATACATTTTAAAACCTATAGTTGAATTTTCAACAACAAAATAATAAATAAAAAGAAACCGTTTCAACAAATATACAAATTTTCAACTAAAATGAATTTCCAAATAAATAATTTCATATAAAAAAACATTCATTTTCCGCTAAGAAAAGTTAGTTTTCAGCAAAAAAAAACGATTTTTCTAAAAACTAGTTAGATTTTTATCAAAAAATGGTATGTTATCGTTACATTTTTAGTTTAAAAAATTAATTTCTAAGAAACAAAAGAAAATTTGTTTAAATTATTGTTTCTTAAAAACAATAATTTCGAGTAATTTCGAGATTTTTCGAGAAATAATCGAAAATGGCGCCATGCGCTTTTTAATAATTGGACAAGCAGCAAAAGCGCGCTATGCACATTTTTAGTTTAATCTCTTTATTTGTTTTTGAGGTTTTAGAAATATCATTTTCGTAAGATTCTTAAGAAAATGCAAAAAGATTTTGTATTTGTCAGTAAATGATAAATTTTTTGTTATTTTACAGAATTTTGCAAGATTTTAGGAAAAATTTGAGACACTTTAAAAGATATTTAGGACTTTTAGACGTTTCATGTTTGAAATTAATTTTTAATTTTTTTAAAAGTTCTCAATGTCACTTAAACTTGACCGAATATTTTATAAAAATTTGTAGTCTTGCCAATTTAAAAAATTAACTTTGAAATCGTCTACATTCTTTTTCGAAATTTTCTCTTCAATTTTCTCTTCAAATTTATTTTTTAAAATAAAAAAAACAGTTTAAATTTTTACCAGGAATTTTAAGAAATTTTTCTCATTCCCATAAAACATTTTAAAATTCTAACAAAAATATATATATATTTTGTAATTTTAAAAAATCTCCGAATTATATTTTGTATACATCGAAGTACTGGAAGGCTTTGTTCCATTGCATATTATTGTTATTAAATATATTATTTAGATAACCTTACCTTTTTTATAAATTTAAAGTTTTCTGAATTTTTATTTTAAACGAGAAAAAGAACCTACAGCTGGATCCAATCATAAACGCGGGTTTCCCGACAGCAATAGTCTCAAATTGTTTCGAGTTATTTCGAGATGGTTCGAGAATTAATCGAAAATGGCGCCAAACGCTTTTTAATAGATGCACAAGAAGAAAAATGTCCCTTTTTCAAAGAAATATCGACAATGACCACCAAGGAAATTATTTTTTTACAAAAATGCTGAATTTTTAGTAAAAAAATAAAATTAATCTTAAACAAAGTAGTTGAATCTTCTACCAAAACATATTAATTTTCACCCAAATTATTATTTTTAGGGAATAAATAATTTAAAACACAGAATAAAAATGTGGAATAAACATTTATTTTTTAACTTTATTGGTTCCTTGGTTTTTAAGTTAAATAAATATATCTTTTTAGGAAAAACTCGAGTCGAAATATTCCGAAAATGTTTCTAAATCTTTTAAAATTAAAACAATTGTCCTTAAATCTTTCAGATATTGTCGGAATTCATAGAAATATATTGAAATTATGATATATTGACATTTATTCCATTTTTCTTTAAAAATCAATTTTTTTGAAAATAAAAAATCATTAAAAATTTGCCCAGGTTTCTCAAGAAAGTTTTTTATTTTATTGAAGATTCTTAAAAATCTTATTTTTTTAAATTTTCAAAAATATACATTTTGTTAAAAAAAATTTTTAAATCTGTTCAAACTTAAAATCATTTTTTAACCATTTTTAAAACGTTCAAACCTTCTAAATATCTTTTAAAATTTTCCTTGAAATTATGAAAAATTCAAATACTGACCTTCAAATCTTGCAGATTCTGTTTTGACAATTTTGGAAATCTTTTTAAATACATAATTTTGTTTAATTATCTTAAAATTGATTTTTTAAAATAATAAATCAATTTAAATTATTCCATAATATATGAGAACTTTTTTTTCTTATCGTGAAGCCTTTTAGTTTTTTTTTTTTAATAAAATTTTGTTAATCTTGCTAATTGAAACATTTTGCTTGTTTAAATTTTCCCAGGAATTGTAAGAAAGTTTTTGTTATCAAAAATCTTGAAATATGTTAAAGTTTCAAATTTTTTTATAACAATTTCCTAAAATTTTAAACTTTCTAAATATATTTTTAAATTATTCAAATTTTTCCGAAAAGTTTAAAATATTATAAAAATTGCCTTAACATGTTCCAGAATCTGTTACGGCGATTTTAGAAATCTTTTGTAATATTTTGAAATTTTCTCTTGAAATTAATTTTTAAGAATAAATAACCAGTTTAAAAAATGTACATTTTGAAACGTTTTTTAAAAATATTTTCAAGTTTTAAATTAATTTTGAGCCTTTTTAAAATTTCGATGTGTCTTGAATTTTCGAGTACTTTCGAGTTGGTTCGAGAATTAATCGAAAATGGAGCCATGCGCTTTTTAATAGATTTCCCAGAAATTTTAAGAAATTCTTTTATTATCTTCAGAAGCTTTCCAAAATTCTTAAAAAGCTTCTTTATTTTCAAAATCTTCAAAAATCCGCTAATTACGTTTTGTATATCAAAATGCTGAACACCCATCATACATGGTTTATTATTTAAAATTAAAAATTAAAACTTCATCCAATCAAGAACACGGTTTTCCCGACAACAATAGTTTCAAACTGTTTCGAGTACTTTCGAGATGGTTCATGAATTAATTGAAAATGGCGCCATGTGCTTTTTAATAGATTTCCCAGGAATATTAAGAAAGTTTTTTATTATCTTGAAAACTTCTAAACTTCTTAAAAAGCTTCTTTATTTTCGAAAAATTCAAAGTTCCGCTAATTACATTTGGTATATCAAAAAGGTGGACACGTTTAATACATGGATTATTAATATTGAAAATTAAAAATTAAAATTCAAAAATAAAAACTTCATCCAATCAAGAAGACGGTTTTCCCGAAAACAATAGTTTCAAACTGTTTCGAGTACTTTTAAGATGGTTCGAGAATTAATTGAAAATGGCGGCATACGCTTTTTAATAAATTTCCCAGGAATTTTAAGAAATTCTTTTATTATCTTCAAAAACCTTCCAAAATTCTTAAAAAGCTTCTTTATTTTCGAAATCTTCAAAAATCCGCTAATTACATTTTTTTTATATCAAAAATACTGGACACGTTTAATACATGGATTATTATTATTGAACATGAAAAATTCACAAATAAAAACTTAATCCAGTCAAGAACACGGTTTTCCCGACAACAATAGTTTCAAAAAGTTTCGAGTACTTTCGGGATGGTTCATGAATTGAAAATGGCGCCATGCGCCTTTAATAAATTTCCCAGGAAGTTTAAGAATTTTTTTTATTATCTTGAAACCTTCTAAACTTCTTAAAAGCTTCTTTATTTTCGAAAAATTCAAAAATTCGCTAATTACATATTGTATATCAAAATGCTGAACACCTTTCATACATGGATTATTAATATTGAAAATAAAAAATTAAAATGAAAATGAAAATTCCAAAATATAAACTTGATCCAATGAAGAACACGGTTTCCCGACAACAATAGTTTCGAGTACTTTTGGCATGGTTCATGAATTGAAAATGGCGCCATGAGCCTTTAATAGATTTCCCATCAAGTTTAAGAAAGTTTTTTATTATCTTCAAAATCCTTCTAAACTTCTTTAAAAGCTTCTTTATTTTCGAAATCTTCTAAAATCCGCTAATTACATTTTGTATATCAAAATCTTGGACACCTTTAATACATGGAATATTATTATTGAAAATTAAAATTAAAGAATAAAAACTTCATACAATCAAGAGCACGGTTTTCCCGACAACAATAGTTTTAAACTGTTTCGAGTACATTCCAGATGGTTCCAGAATTAATCGAAAATGGCGCCATGCGCTTTTTAATAGATTTCCCAGTAATTTTAAGAAATTATTTTATTATCTTGAAACCTTCGAAAATTTTTAAAAATCTTCTTTATTTTAGAAATCTTCAAAAATCCGCTAATTACATTTTGTAAATCAAAATGCTGGAAACCTATCATGCATTGTTTATTATTATTGAAAATGAAAATTAAAAAGTTAAAACTTAATCCAGTCAAGAACACGGTTTGAAAATTAATCGAAAATGGCGCCATGCGCTTTTGAATAATAGGATAGGATTATCGTAAAATTAATGATTAAATTCAATAATGTTCTGATTACTTTTATAAATGAATATAAACGTTTAGCTAGTGACGTCCCAAAGACTTCGGGTTGGTTTTTTGAGTTTCCAATCCATCTCGAAGCATAGAAACGCCCAAAATATGAATGAAAAAAAATGTCTCGAAAATGGTATCTTTTTTTATTTTATTTGTAGAAAATGTTGGGCGAGACAGTCCGGGCGCTTTGCTTGATATGTTGGCGGAAGTAGCATCGCAGACACTTCATTCGGAAAAGGAGCAGAGTGAGAAGGCAGTAGTTATGGGGGAGAAGAGCAGGGCCAAATCTGACAGCTCCCTGAAACGTAAAAATCAAGACTTGACTTTCAATGTTCTTGAGCTGAGTTCCATGCCAGCCAAGCAATTGGTCAAGCAGTTTTCGATATTCACGAGCGACGAATTGAAGCGGCAGTATTCGTACGTTTGTGCATTACTGCCTGATGAATGCGAACAGAAATACACCAGCTTTGCCAGCGAAGGAAGAGCCAGAATGTCTATAAAAGCTCATCTCGAGGATCATCTGGAGAATTTGAAATCCGATCAGGAATTATGTGAGAAATCTTTTATTTTTTACCAATTTTTATTCACTTATTTTGGCTCGTTTTTTAAATTAATTAACAGAGGCGCTTTATTTATAGAAGATCAGGCTTGAGGCGCCGGTATTGCAAAAAGCGAGCCTAATTTTCAAGTTAATTTTATTATTTTTTTCGAAAGTTCAACAATTTTTGTCAAAACTTATTTTTTGGTTTGAAAAATAATCTATTTTGGCTCAAAATCGCAACTGTTTGGTTGAAAATTAATCTGTGAATTCAACTTCTTTTTTATGCAAATTATTATTTGAAATATGTATCATCTACTTTGTTAAACATTCATTTTTTATGAAGATTTATTATTTATCATTATTTACGAAACTTTTTTTTTAACTTTTAAGTATTTTTTTTTATTCTATGGTTGAAAATTTATCTTCTTGCTTCAACATTTATTTATTTGATTGAAAATTAATTTTTTTTACTGAAACTGTTCAATTTTTGGTCCAAATTTATATTTTTTTTATAAAGCCTTGTTTTTTTTTATTTATTGAAAATCATTTTTTTTTTACTGAAAATTGAACTATTCCATATTTGGTCAAAAATTTATCTTTTGTAGTTGAAATATTAAATATTTTGTTAAAAATTAATGTTTGAAGACTTTTTCTAAATTAATTTAACTATTAATATATAATGTATATAATATTATTATATAACTATTACAATTAAATATTCCATTATTTTATTTAAAAATTTATATCTGGTTGATCATTTATGATTTGAACTATTTAATTTTTGGGTGAAAATTTATCTTTTCTTAAAGAATAATTATTTTAGATCAAAATTTAATTGAAAATTTAACTATTCTAATTTTTGTTTGAAAATTTGGTTGGTAATACATAATTTTGGTTATAAAATCTTTTTTAAATTGAAGTATTTTGTTGAATTTTTTATTCTATGTTTGAAAATTGATCTTCTTTATCAAAAAATGCAACCATTTGGTAAAAAATTAATCACCTTGATTGAAAATTTATCTTCTGGATTGAAAATTTATTTCTTTGATTAAAAATTAATTTTTTTTATTGAATATTATTTTTTTTTACTGAAACTGTAATTATTCAATTTCTTGTTCAAATTTTTTTGTTTGATAGAAATTCAATTTTCTAAGTTGAAAATTTATCTGCTTGGTTAAAATTTTAACTAATTCGTTTTTGTGTTGTTGAAAATTAATTTTTTTTAGCTTAAAATCTATGTATTTTGTTAAAACTTCGTTTTTTCTTAATGAAAATTATTTTTTTTAAATAAAAATTGTACTATGTCATATTTGTTTAGAGATTCGTCTTTTTGTTTGAAATATTAAATATTTGGTTGAAAATTATTCTCTGGTAGAATATTTATTGTTGCAATTGAAAATTAAGCTTGAAAAATGAATCTTTTTAGCTAAAAGCTCAACTTTTATAGTTGAAAATTAATCATTTTAGTTAGAAATTAATTACTTTTATTGAAAATCTCACTATTTTCTTCGAAATTAATTTCCTTAACTTAAAATTGAAATATTTCGTTTAGTTAAATGTTGAACTTTATGATAGAAATTAATTTTTTTGGTTGCTCATACATCATTCTAGTTTTAAAAAGAAAATTTTTTCATTTAGATATTTTATTTAATTTTTTAATTTTTGTATTCTATTGTTAGAAATTTATCTTTTCAGTTAAAAATTCAAACTTTTGGTAGAAAATTTATTTCTTTGATTGAGAAGTAGTTTTTGTTATTTTGAAAATTAATTTTTTTTACTGAAAATTGAAATATTTCGTTTAGTTAAATGTGGAACTTTTTGTTTTGAAATTGATTTTTTTGGTTGTTGATACATCATTCTAGTTTTAAAAAGAAATTTTTTTTCATTTAGATATTTTATTTAATTTTTTAACTTTTTATTCTATTGTTGAAAATTTATCTTTTCAGTTAAAAATTCAAACGTTTGATATAAAATTTATATCTTTGATTGAAAAGTAGTTTTTGTTATTTTGAAAATTAATTTTTTTTACTGAAAATTTAACTATTTTATTTCAAGTTCAAAATTAAAGATTAAAAATTGAGCTATTTTGTTGAAAATTAATTTTTTTTTTATCGAACATGTTTTTTCTATCTGAAAATTTACGTATTCTATTTTCGGTTTAAAAGATTTGTTTTTAGTTAAAAATCTGTGTATAAAATATATCTAAAACTTCGTTTTTTTTATTCAGTTAAAAATTTTTGGTAACAAATTCTTTGTTTAAAAATTCGTCTTTTTGGTTCAAATATTAAATATTTGGTTTAAAATACGCTTTTTTATAGATTTTTTTAAATTGAAAATTTAACTATTACATAATTTTAGTTGAAAATTGAATTATTTTGTTGAAAATTGTATATTCTTTTTTGAAAATTAATTTTTTTGGTTTCAAATGTTACTATTAAATTATTGTTTAAAAATCGATATTTTCAGTTCAAAACTTAACTATTTATTAAATTTTTAATTAGTTAAATCATTTAAATTCTTGTAATAAACATTTATTTATTTATTTTGTGAAAATTCATCATTTTAATTAAAAATACATCTCTTTCATTGAAAGTTGAACTGTTTTGTAGAAAATTCATTTCCTTGTTTGTTAAAAATGAATTTTTTATACTGAAAATTTAACTATTCAATTTTTTATTGCAAATTCAACAATTTGGCTGAAATTCTTATATCTCTTTATTTAAAAATCCTTTTTCTTTTAGTTTATTTTAAACCAATCTGTTCATATTATTTTCATTTTATATTTAATTATATTTTCCAAATATGAAAAGGGATAATCGAAAAAATTATACATTACTGAAAATTGGTAATATTTAAAAACATTCTTTCTTAGGTTAAAATTCAACTCTTTCGTTAACTCTCTTTTTTTTAACTCTCCTTAAAAATTCATTTCCTTGGTTGAAAATTTAACTATTCTATTTTTGATTGAAAATCGATAGTTTTCAGTTAAAAATTAAACTATTTGGTTAAAAATGTATCCTTTTTAGTTAAAAAATCATTTATTTAGTTGCAAATTCATCCTTTTTGCTTGAAAATTTAACAGTTTCGTTGAAAACTTTCTTTCTCTTAAGTGAAATTTTTTTTTAATTTCAAAAAATGTACCTCGCCTTGAAAATTTGTCTAGTTTGGTTGATTTTAATTGTTTTTTAATTTAAAATACAATCTTTTTTTCTTTAAATTTCAACTACTTGGTGGGAAAGTTAAACTCTTTTATTCAAAAAAAAATTTTGGTTGCGGATTCATTGTTTTAATTAATAATTCAACAATTTGGTTAAAAATTCAAATATTTTTGGCCTGAAAATTCAACAATTTGGATCATTTTTGTTTGAAAATTAAACTCTTTTAGTTGAGGATTCAACTGCTAGAAAATTAACTGCTTTAAATGAAAATTTCATTTTTTGTTCAAACTGTATCTTTTTTAATTGAAAACTCGACTATTGGTTTTAAAAATTCATGTAGTTTGTTGAAAATTCGTTAAAAATCAGTCTTTGTTAAGTTAAAAATAATTTTTTAAACTTGAAATGAATTATTTTTAGTTGAAACTTCATATAATTTGTTGAAAATTCATCTTTCTTGATAAAAAAAATTTATCTTCTTGGTTGAAAATTTACATTTTCTTTGAAAAATAAATTTTTTTTTATTAATAATTTGTTTAAAAATATATTAAAAAACAAAATATTTTGTTGGTTCAACATTATTGATTTCCTAAATCTAATATTAAAACTCAGAAAAACCTTTGTTGCCCCACAATATTATGTAAAACATTTTTTTTTTAATTTTTGTGAAATAAAATGGGACTAAAATAACTAAAACAATGAAAAAGAGATTATTGTATGATTATACAATATTTTCCATTTTAGATTCTTCGTTCACAGCGACCGCAGTGATTCAGAAAAAGTCGAAAACAAACATACCGGTCAAGAAAAGCAAAATAAACCGGTCAAAAAAGCCTCAAGAGACTTTGAATAAAGAAAACAAAGAGATAAAATCCGAAAAGCCGACGAATTATCTGCGAAAGATTCTCACCAACGAATTAAAATTGCCCGAAACCGAGAATCCAAGGGAAAAAGATTCAAAAAAGGATCAGGAGCAGACAGACGTGAAAGTTTTGGGCGATCACAGCTATTTTGAAGCCACAAAAGGCAGCGAAGCTGCTGAAAATCTCGCTTCAAACATTACCAGTGAAATTGTCACCAAATCCGAGGAAAATGTTAGTATCAAAAAAACCCTACTTTTTTTTCTATTTAATTTCGAAAATGTATTTTTTGAACTACAATTGTGTTTGGTGATTTTGGATATTATTTCAACTTATTTACAGGAATTTTCAACCAAAAAATTCAATTTATAACAAAATAGTTGAATTTTCAACGGAATAGATTATTTTTCTACAAGATAGGCAAATATTCAGTCAAATAAATGAATTTTCGACTGAAATTATGAATTTTTAACTAGAAAAAGAAAGATTTTAACCAAATTCTTGAATTTTGAAATAAAAAAAAAAGTAATAATAATTTTCAACCCAAAAAAGCAACAGCTAATTTTTTAGTAATAAAAATTTTATTTCCTAAAAGAAAATATATTAATTTAAAATCATGAATCTTCAACCAAAAAAATCAATTTGCAAAAAAAAAATAGTTGAATTTTCAACCAAAGAAATAAATTATCGACTAAAATGATGAATTTTTAATTAAAAAAAAATAAAGTTTTTAACCCAATTCTGGACAAAAAAAAACAAAAAAAAAGAATTTTTCAAGGCAAAGAACCAATTTTTTTTAGAATACAGTTGAATTTTTAACATCAAAATCAATTTTCAACATGAAAAAAAAACATGAATTTTCTACGAAAAAGATCAGTTTTCTATCCAAAAGCACGAATTTTTAACAATAAAATTAATTTTCAACAAAGAAAGATGACTTCTATCAAAATTCCAATTTTTGACTTGCATTTTTTTTATAGAAAATTAATCTACTTCATTCCAAATTCAACGATTTTGTTACGAATTGCATTTTTTGTTCCAAGAAAATAGTTAAATTTTCAATAAAAAAAAATTAATTTCCAACTAAAATGGTGAATCTTTAAAATAAAAAAAAAAGTTTTTAACAACAAAAAAAATTTTAATTTTTCACCCGAAAAAGCAGCAGTAAATTTTTCAGTAAAGAATTTAATTTTCTACAAATAAAATAAATTCTAAACTAAAATCATGAATTTGCAACCAAAAAATTCAATTTGTTACAAAATAGTTGAATTTTCAATGAAGTAGATTCATTTTCGACTAAAAAAAATAAATTTGTAACCAAATAAATAAATTTTCGACTGAAAAGATGAAGTTTTAACTAAAAAAAGAAAGCTTTAAACCAAATATTGGAATTTTCAAATACAAAAAAGACAGAATAATTTTCCACCCAAAAAAGCAAAAGGTTCTTTTTTAGTAACAGATTTTAATTTTAAAAAATTATTTTAATTTAAAATCATGAATCTTTAACCCAAAATATCAATTTGTAAAAAAATAGTTGAATTTTGAACGAAATATATTAAATTTTACAGAAAAAAGTTTAATTTTCGACTTAAAAAAAAATAAATTTTTAACCAAAGAAATCAATTTTTGTCTAAAATTATAAATCTTGAATTGAAAAAGAAAGTTTTTTAACCAAATTGTTGAATTTTCAACTAAAAAAAGTAATTTTTAATCCAGAGCAACAACTAATTATTAAGAAAAAATTTAATGTTTTAAATTAAAATGAATTTGAAATTATAATCCAGAATTTTCAACCAAAAAATTCAATTTGTACAAAAATAGTTGAATTTTGAACGAAATATATTAAATTCTACAAAAACAGAATAATTTTTGACTAAAAAAGAAATAAATTTGTAACCAAATAAATAAATTTTCGTCTAAAATTATAAATCTTTAACTGGAAAAGAAAGTTTGTTAACCAAATTGTTGCATTTTAAACCAACAACAAATAATTTTTAATCCAAAAAAGCAATGATTAATTATTTGGCAAAAAACGAATTTTTTAAAATTAAAATGAATTTTAAATTAAAATAAAAAATCTTCGACTAAAAAAAATTCAATTTATAACAAAATAGTTGAAATTTCCACGAAATCGAATAATTTTCGACAAAATAGGTAAATATTCAACCAAAGAAATAAATTTTCGACTGAAATTATGAATCTTTAACTTTAAAAAAGACAAATTTTTAATGAAATTTTGGAATTTTCAAATACAACAAATAAAGAATCATTTCGAACCCCAAAAAAAGCAAAAGGTTCCTTTTTAGTAACAGATTTTTATTTTTAAAAATTATTTTAATTTAAAATCATGAATCTTCAACCAAAAAAAATCAATTTGTAACAAAATAGTTAAATTTTGAACGAAATATATTAAATTCGACAAAAAATATTAATTTTCTACCAAAGAAGATTAATTTTCGACTAAAAAAAAAAATTTTTTAATCCAAAGAAATAAATTTTCGACTGAAATTATAAATCTTTAACTGAAAAAGAAAGTTTTTTAACCAAATATTTTAATTTTAAACTAAAAAAAAAATAATTTTCAACCCAAAAAAGCAACAGCTAATTTTTTAATACTAAAGTTTTTATTTTCTGAAAAAAATAATTTTAATTTAAAATCATGAATCTTGAACCAGAAAAATCAATTTGCAAAAAAAATAGTTGAATTTTCAACCAAAGAAATGAATTTTCGACTAAAATGATGAATTTTAAAATTTAAAAAATCAAGTTTTTTAACCCAATTCTGGAGTTATTAAATTAAAAAAATAATAATAATTTCCAACCCAAAAAAGCAATAGGTTCTATTTTAGTAACAAATTTTTTTTTTAAACGAAATTAATTTTAATTTGAGACTCATGATTTTAAAATAAAATGCATTTTTTCGGAAACTTAAAATTTGTTACTAAAAAATTACTTGTTGCTTTGTTGGTTTCAACATTATTATAATTTTTTTTATTAAACAATTCCATAATTTGGTTAAAAAGTTGATTTTTTCAGCTAAAAATTCATCATTTTAATCGATAATTTATTTATTTTTTTTAGAAAATTTAACTATTTTGTCAAAAATTCAACTTTTTTGTTACAATATGAATTTTTTGGTTGAATATTCTTGATTTTAATGTTTTTTAATTCATTTTTTTTGCTAAATAATTAACTGTCGCTT
Source organism: Acraspis erinacei (assembly GCA_035041075.1). Classification (NCBI taxonomy): domain Eukaryota; kingdom Metazoa; phylum Arthropoda; class Insecta; order Hymenoptera; family Cynipidae; genus Acraspis; species Acraspis erinacei. The sequence continues at coordinate 32,974,517 of JAWWLR010000128.1, read as the reverse complement.
TTTCGGGTTAAAAATAATTTAATTTTTTAAGATTTGAAAATTCAACAATTTGGTTAAACACTTTCTTTTTTTCAGATAAAGATTTATCAATTTAGTCGAAAATTAGTTTCTTTGGTTGAAAGCTTAAATATGTTTTGTTAAAAAAAATTAAACTATTTTTGTTAAATAGTTTTGTTAAATATTAGTTAAATTTTCAATAAAAAAATGAATTTCGAATTAAAATGGTGAATCTTTAAAAAAAAATAAAGTTTTTAACAACAAAAAATTCTAATTTTTCACCCGAAAAAACAACAGTTAATTTCTTAAATAAAGAATTCAATTTGCTATAAATAAAATTAATTATAAACTAAAATAATGCATCTTCAACCAAAAAATTCAATTTGTAACAAAATAGTTGAATTTTCAATGAAATAGATTAATTTTAGATTTAAAAAAATAAATGTTTAACCACAAAAATAAATTTTTGACTAAAATGATGAATCTTTAACTGAAAAAGAAAGTTTATTATCCAAATTGATCAATTTTAAACTTTAAAAAAAAGTTGTTATCCAAAAAGCAACAACTAATTATTTAGAAAAAAATAATTTTCTAAATTAAAATGAATTTTAAATTAAAATCAATAATCTTCGACCACAAAATTCAATTTATAACAAAATAATTAAATTTTCGACGAAAGAAGATTATTTTTCTACAAAATAGGTAAATATGCAAAATGTTCTTTTTTAGTAACAGATTTTAATTTAAATAAAATTATTTTAATTAAAAATCTTGTATCTTCAACCCAAAAATTCAATTTGTAAAAAAAAGAGTTGAATTTTCAATAAAGTAGATTAATTTTCTAAAAGAAAAGATGATTTTTTACTAAAAAATATACATTTGCAACAGTTTATTTTCTATTTAAAAATGTCAATGTTCTAAAAAAATTCATTTTAATTTAAAATCAGGAAACTTCGACCGAAAAATTTAATTTGTAACAAAATAGTTGAATTTTGAACGAAATATATTAAATTATACAAAAAAGATTAATTTTTGACTCAAAAAAAAATGTTTAACCAAATAAATAAATTTTTGACTAAAATTATGAATCTTTAACTGAAAAAGAAAGTCTTTTTAAACCAAATTCTTGAATTTTAAATTAAAAAGAAATAATTTTTAATCCAAAAAAGCAACGAATAAGTATTTTTAGGAAAAATGAATTTTTAAAAATTAAAATGGATTTTAAATTAAAATCAGGAATTTTCAACCAAAAAATTCAATTTGTAACAAAATATTTGAATTTTCAATAAAATACAGTAATTTTCTACTAAAAACGATTAATTTTCGACGAAAAAAGATAAATTTTTAACCCAAAGAAATGAATTTTGGAATTAATAATGAATTTTTAACTAAAAAAATCAATTCTTGAATTTTCAAATACAACAAAAAAAAACAATAATTTTCAACCCCAAAAAGCAAAAGATTCTTTTTTAGTAACAGATTTTAATGAAAAACAATTATTTTAATTTAAAATCACGAATCTTCAACCCAAAAAACCAATTTGTAAAAAAATTATTGAATTTTCAACGAATTTCAATTTATAACAAAATAGTTGAATTTTCAATGAAGTAGATTAATTCTCGATTAAAAAAAAAAGTAACCAAAGAAATGAATATCTGACTAACATGATGAATCTTTAACTGAGAAAGAAAGTTTTTTAACCAAATTGTTGTATTTTAAACTAAAAAAAAAATTTAATAAAAAAAAAGCAACGATTATTTATTTGGCGAATTTTTCAAAATTAAAATGGATTTTAAAATGATATTTTAAATTAAAAAAAAATAATAATTTTCAACCAAAAAAAGCAACAGGTTCTTTTTTATAAATAGGTTTTAATAAAAAAGTTATTTTAATTAAAAATCATGAATCTTCAAACCAAAAAGTCAATTTGTAAAAAAAAATAGTTGAATTTTCAACGAAGTTGGTTAATTTTTGTCATGAAAAGTCGAATATTTATTGGTTTAGAATTTATCTCCTTTAAAAAAAAATTAAAACTGATTTTTATAAAATTTTATTATTATATTTTATTATTCTATTTTATTAAAAATAATTTTTTAATAAAATAGTTGAATTTTCAATAAAGTAGATTAATTTTCCACAAGAAAAGATGATTTTTTACTAAAAAATATACATTTGCAACAGTTTATTTTCTAGTTAAAAATTTCAAGGTTCTAAAAAAAATTAATTTTAATTTAAAATCATGAATCTTCGACCAAAAAATTCAATTTGTAACAAAATAGTTGAATTTTGAACGAAATATATTAAATTCTACAAAAAAAGATTAATTTTCTACCAAAAAAGATTCAATTTCGAGTAAAAAAAAAAAAGGTTTAACCAAAGAAATAAATTTTCGACTGAAATTATAAGTCTTTAACTGAAAAAAGAAAGTTCTTTAACCAAATTTTTTAATTTTAAACTAAAAAAAAAATAATTTTCAACCCAAAAAAGCAACAGCTAATTTTTTAATACTAAAGTTTTTATTTTCTGAAAAAATTAATTTTAATTTAAAATCATGAAACTTGGACCAAAAAATTCAATTTGTAACAAAATAGTTGAATTTTGAACGAAATATATTAAATTCTACAAAAAAAATTAATTTTCTACCAAAAAAGATTCATTTTCAACCCAAAAAAAGCAATAGGTTCTTTTTTAATAACAGATTTTAATTTTTAAAAATCATTTTAATTCAAAATCCTGAATCTTCAACCCGAAAAATCAATTTGTAAAAAAAAAATTGAATTTTCGACGAATTAGGTTAATTTTCTTTCTTGAAAAATCGACTATTTATTGGTTTAGAATTCATCTCGCTTTTTTTTTTAAATTACAACTGTTTGCTTGTACCAAAAAATTCAATTTGTAATACAATAGTTAAATTTCCAGAGAATTATATTAATTTTCTATTATGAAAAGATGATTTTTTACTCAAAAATATACATTTGTAGTTAAAAACCTAAATTTTTACAACAAAACAATTAAATTTTCAACCAAAATTATGAATTTTGAAATAAAAAAAAAAAAGTTTTGAACCCGATTCTGGAATTGTTAAATTAGAAAAAATTTTCAACCCAAAAAATCAACAGGTTCGTTTTTATTAACAGATTTTAACTTTAAAAAAAATAATTTTAATTTAAAATCGTGAATCTTCAACCCAAAAAATTAATTTGTAAAAAAAATAGTTGAATTTTCAACAATGTAGGTTAATTTTTTCTTAAAAAGTCGACTATTTATTGGTTTAAAATTCATCTCGTTTTTTTTTTAAATTACAACTATTTGTTTATATCAGAAAATCAGTAAATATTAATTTTGTACTAAAGAAAATGAATTTTCAGTAAAAAAAATAAATTTTCAACAAAAAAAGAAGAATTATTAAGAAAAAAAAATTGATTTTCGACTACAATGGTGAATCTTTAACTAAAAAGGGAAAAATTTTCAACTAAATTGTTGAATTTTTAATAAAAAACAAAATAATTAACTTTTAATAAAAAAAAACAACAGTTAATTTCTTAAATAAAGAATTCAATTTGCTATAAATAATGCATCCTCAACCAAAAAATTCAATTTGTAACAAAATAGTTGAATTTTCATTGAAGTGGATTAAATTTCTACGAAAAAAGATTATATTTCCTATTAAAAAATAAATTTTTTTAACCACACGAATACGAATTTTTAACAAAAATCGTTCAGTTTTCAACCAACGAAATGATTTTTCGACTAAAATGATAAATCTTTAACTGAAAAAAAAGAAATTTGCTAACCAAATTGTTGAATTTTCAACTCTAAAAAAATAAAATTATTTTTAACCCAAAACAGCAACAGTTAATTATTTAACAAAAAAAAGGAAATAAAAAAATGAAAATCAAGAATATTCAACCAAGAAATTCAATTTGTAACAAAAAAGTTGAATTTTTACCCATGTATATTTATTTTCTTAAAAAAAATCCTATATACATTTTCAGATAAAAATATGAATTTTCATACAAAGCCAGCCGAATTTTTAACCAAAATAGTTAAATTTTCTAAAAAAATAAATAAATTATCGATTAAAATGATGAATTTTTAGCTGAAAAAAAGAAAGATTTAAACAACATTTTGGAATTTTCAAATAAAAAAAAACAATGATAATAATTTTGAAACCAAAAAAGCAAAAAGTAATTTTTTAGTAACAAATTTTAAGTTTCTGAAAAAATGCATTTTATTTAAAAATCATGAATCTTCAACCAAAAAATAAATTTGTAAAAAAGATATTTGAATTTCCAATAAAGTAGATTAATTTTATATAAGAAAAGATTGGTTTTTTGTACTAAAAAATATAAATTTGCAGTTAAGGACCTACATTTTCAACAAAATAGTTGAATTTTCAAGCAAAGAAATGAATTTAAAATAGTAATAATAAAATTTTTAATTAATCAAATTAATTTTTAACTAAAAGAATGTATCTTCAAAATATTCCTTAAAAATTCGTATTGCTTTTGTTAAAAATTTATCTTTTTAGCTGAAAATTTATCTTTTTTAGTAAAAAAAATATCTTCTTTTTATAGAAAATTAATATATTTCGATCAATATTCGACTATTTTGTTAAAAATTGAATTTTTTGGTTGCTGATTCATGATTTTAAATTAAAATGATTTTTTTTAGAAAATATAAATCTTATTACTAAAAATGCTTGTTGCTTTTTTGGGTTTAAAATTATCATTTTTAAAATTTTTTTATTTGAAAATTCCAAAATTTGGTTAAAAGCTTTCTTTTTTAGATTAAAAATTATTTGTTTTTAGTTTAAAATTCAACAATTTGGTTAAAAAACTTTTTTCAGTTAAAAATTGATAATTTTAGTCAAAAATTTATTTCTTTGGTTGAAAATTTAATATATTTCGTTCAAAATTCAACTATTTTGTTACAAATTGAATTTTTTGAACGAAGTTTCATGATTTTAAATTAAAATTAATTTTTTTTTAAACATTGAAATTTTTAAATAGAAAATAACCTGTTGAAAATTTATATTTTTGAGTAAAATATCATCTTTTCTTATAGAAAATTAATCTAGTTTATTGAAAATTCAATTATTTTATTAAAAATTCAATTTTTCGTTCAAGCAAACCGATGTAATTAAAAAAAAACGAGATGAATTCTAAACCAATCAATAGCCGACTTTTCAAGACAAAAATTAACCTAATTCGTTGAAAATTAAATTCTTTTTTTTTACATATTGATTTTTTGGGTTGAAGATTCAGGATTTTAAGTTAAAATGATTTTTTAAAATTAAAATCTGTTACTAAAAAGAACCTGTTGCTTTTTTTGGTTGAAAATTATTATTATTTTTTTTT
>JAWWLR010000128.1:32916403-32927506 GCA_035041075.1 Acraspis erinacei | reverse complement strand
TTTTCAACAAGAAAATGTAATATTTAATTTTACAAACAAAAAAAAACAGATTTTAAATCAAAAACAGTAAAAGTCAAACAAAAAAGACAAATTTTCGACAAAACAGTTCATTTTTACCCAAGAGAGATGAATTTTAAACCAAGACAGATTACTTTTTTACCACAGAAAATGAATTTTTAACAAAGAAGAATAATTTTATTAAGAAAAAAAACGATTTTTCAACAAAATAAATGAATTTTCAATCAAATAGTTGAATTTTCTAGACAAAAGGACGACTTTTTGTGAATAAAGTTGAATTTTCAATCCAAAAATGTTGAATTTTCACTTTAAAAAGTTCATTTTCACGCAAGAAAGATGAATTTTCAACAAAGAAAGATAAGTTTCTTACGATAAAAGACGAAATTTTAACGGAAATAAAAGATCTTTTTATATTACAAAAAAATATTTTAATTTTAAAGCGAAAACAGTTAAATTTAGCCAAAGAAAAATCCAATTTTCCACAAAACAATGTACTTTTCAACGAACTAGTTGGTTTTTTTAAACAAGAAAATCATTTTCTTCTGAAAAAAATGAATTTTCATTGAAATAGTTGAATTTTCTAGACAAAAGGGTGCCTTTTTTAGAATAAATTTGAATTTCTAATCCAAAAAGTTGAATTTTGGACAAAAATTTTCATTTTCATTCTAGATAGAAGAATTTTCAAACAAGAAAAATAATTTTTTTACAATAAAAGATGAATTTTTAACGAAGAAGAATCACTTTCTTCAGAAAAAAGCAAATTTTTAACAAAATGCAGGAATTTTTAATCAAATAGTTGGATTTTTTTAGACAAGACTTTTTTTTTTAGAACAAGGTTGAATTATTATATAACAAATGTTGAATTCTCATTAAAAAAAAGTTCATTTTCATTCAAGAGAGATGAATTTTCACCAAAGAAAAATTAATTTCCTACCATAAAAGATGAATTTTTAACGGAAATAAAAAATCTTTTTGTATTTAAAACAAAAAATATTTTAATTTTAAATCGAAAACAGTTAAATTTAGCCAAACAAGTCAAATTTTAAACAAAATCCATGAATTTTCAATTAAATAGTTGAATTTTCTGGACAAAAGGACGCCTTTTTTTATAACAAATTTGAATTTTTAATCAAAAAAGTTGAAATTTCGACAAATAAGTTCATTTTCATTCTAGATAAATGAATTTACAACTGAAATGAGCAATCTTCGATTAAAAAAATGTATTTTTCACAAAATTATTAAATTTTCTTTCAAGTTTAATTATTTTTAACCAAAAGAGATAAATTTTCAACAAATAAATGTAATATTTTATATTTCAAGCAAAAGAGATTTTAATTTTAAATCAGAAGCAGTTGAATTTTCAAGAAAAAACAGTTCACTTTTTAACCAAATAGTTGAAATTTTAACCAAGAACATTTTTCGAAAAAAAAAACGAATAAAAAAAATAATAAATACATGAATTTTCAATCCAGCAGTTGAATTTTCTAGAAAAAAGGACGATTTTTTGTGAATAAAGTTGAATTTTCAATCCAAAAATGTTGAATTTTTATTTTAAAAAAGTTCATTTTCACGCAAGAGAGATGAATTTTCAACAAAGAAAGATAAGTTTCCTACCATAAAAGATTAATTTTTAACGGAAATAAAGAAACTTTTTATATTTAAAAGAGACAAGATTTTAATTTTAAATCGAAAACAGTTGAATTTTCAATCCAAAAAAATCAAATTTTCAACAAAACAATTAACTTTTCAACGAACTAGTTAGATTTTTAAACAAGAAGAATCATTTTCTTCCGAAAAAAATGAATTTTCAACAAAATACACAAATTTTAAATCAAATAGTTGAATTTTCTAGACAAAAGGACGCTTTTTTTATAATAAATTTGAATTTTTAATCCAAAAAGTTGAATTTTCGACGAAAAAGTTTATTTTTATTCTAGATAGATGAATTTTCAACTGAAATGAGAAATCTTCGATTAAAAAATGTATTTTTAACAAAATTATTAAATTTTCTTTCAATTAGAATTATTTTTAATCAAAAGAGATCAATTTTCAACAAGAAAATGTAATATTTAATTTTACAAACAAAAAAAAACAGATTTTAAATCAAAAACAGTAAAAGTCAACCAAGAAAGATAAATTTTCGATCAAACAGGTCATTTTTACCCAAGATAGATGAATTTTAAACCAAGACAGATTACTTTTTTACCACAGAAAATGAATTTTTAACAAAGAAGAATCATTTTATTAAGAAAAAACAATTTTTCAATAAAATACATGAATTTTCAATCCAATAGCTGAATTTTCTAGACAATAGGACGACTTTTTGTGAATAAAGTTGAATTTTCAATCCAAAAATGTTGAATTTTTATTAAAAAAAGTTGATTTTCACTCAAGATTTAGCACAAAAAATCAAATTTTCAACAAAATAATTAACTTTTCAACGAACTAGTTGGATTTTTAAACAAGAAAAATCCTTTTCTTCCGAGTAAAATTAATTTTCAACAAAATAATTAAGCTTTTTCTACAAATATTTAAATTTTCCAAGAAAAAAATTAAATTTCTATTAAAAAGTCGATTTTTTAAATAAAATAAATGAACTTTCAACAAAATAGTAAAACAAAGAAGAGTTTTCGATTTTTATTATAAATTTTCGGGCAAGAAAGATCAATTTTCACCAAAAATGTAACAATTAAATTTTCAGTCAAAGAAAAGGATTTTTTTTACTGAAATAGTTGAATCTTCCATCCAAATGGACGAATTTTCAAAAATAAAAATTGAATTTTCCACCAAAAAAAAAATGAATTTTCTACAAAGTAGACTTATTTTTCAGGAAACAGTTGAATTTTCAAAAGAAAATATTAAATTCTAACTAAGAAGTTTAATTTCCAACGCCAAATAATTGAATTTTGAATTAAAAAAATAAATATAATATATAAAATGGAACAGTTAAATTTTTAGTTAAAAAAAATTAATTTTCAAACAAAGAAATGAAGTTAAATCAAAAAAGATTTTAATTTTAAATCAAAAACAGTTAAATTTAGCCAAAAAGGACAATTTTCAAACAAAATACATGAATTTTTCGATCAAGTAGTTGAATTTTTTTAGACAAGAGGACGCCTTTTTTTAGAATAAATTTGCATTTTTAATCCAAAAAGTTGAATTTTCAAGTGAAATGAGAAATCTTCGATATAAAAATGTATTTTTAACAAAATTATTAAATTTTCTTCCAATTAGAATTATTTTTAACCAAAAGAGATCAATTTTCAACAAGAAAATGTAATATTTAATTGTTCAAAAAAAAAAAAAAACAGATTTTAAATGAAAAACAGTAAAAGTCAACCAAAAAAGACAAATTTTCAACAAAAAAGTTAACTTTTAAATGAAATAGTTGAACTTTTAACCAAGAAAAATTATTTTCTTCCGAAAAAAACGATTTTTTAACAAAATAATTTAATTTTCAACCAAAAACATTAACTTTTAACCGAGATATTTATTTTCTATCGAAAAAATAAAGTATCCATGAAATAACTGTTTTTTTCAAATAAAAAAGATAAATGTACAAAATTATTTAAAATTTTTGAATCTAAACTTTCTACCTAAAACAACAAATTTTAACAAAATACATGAATTTTCAAATAAGAAAGATTAATTTTCAATTAAAGAAAAGAATTGTATACCAAAATAGATGAATTTTCAATAAAAAAATTAAATTATCAACAAAAACAATTACTTTCCCAAAAGAGTAGAATTTGCTACACACATTTTCAACTTAAAAAGATAATATTTCAAAAATGATTCCACCAAAAAGAACATTTTTTAATCAAATACACAAATTTCAACAAAATAGTAAAAAGATGATTTTTCAAGCAAGAACTTTAATTTTCATCATGATTTTTCAAGTAAGAAAAATCAATTTTTACAAAAAATTTGATATAAAGTTAAACTTTTAACCAAATAAAAGAATTTTCTACCAAATAATTGAATTTTCCACCCAAAAAGACAAATTTTCAATGAAATTAACTGAATTTTCAAAAAGAAAATTGACTTACAAAATCGTTGAATTTCCCACAAAGCAGGTTAATTTTTCAGGAAATAGTTTAATTTTCAACTAAAAAGATAAATCTAAAATTAAATGTTAAAATTTTCAGTTACAAAACTTAAGTCTCAACATCAAAATCAATATTTCACCCAAAAAAATTATATTTTGAACAAGACCTTTAATTTTTTGTAAGAAAGATGAATTTTCAACTACGTAATAAAAAACAAATTAATTTTTCACCGAAGCAAAACGAATTTTCAACAAAATAGTTGAATTTTCAATCCATGAAGAACAATTTTCAACAAAAATTGTATTAAAAAATAATGAATTTCCCAAAATTGCTGAATTTTCTACAAAAAAAAATAAATTTTCAGAAAATAGTTGAATTTTCAATGAAAATCATGAATTTCCAACGCCAAATAATTGCATTTTCAACTAAAAAAAATAAATATACAATATAAAATGGAATATTTAAATTTTCAACAAAAAATCAAAGCATTTTCAATTTAAACCGATAATATTTCGAAAATAATTCTACCAAAAAGAAGATTTTTTAATAAAATACACGAATTTCAACAAAATAGTAAGAAGATGATTTTTCAAGCAAGAATTTTAATTTTCATCATGATTTTTCAAGTAAGAAAAATCAATTTTCACAAAAAATTTGATATGAAGTTAAATTTTCAACCAAATAAAAGAATTTTCTAACAAAATAATTGAATTTTCCACCCAAAAGGACAAATTTTCAATGAAATTAACTGAATTTTCAAAAAAAAAAAAGAAGAAAATTGACTCACAAAATCGTTGAATTTCCCACAATTCAGGCTATTTTTTCAGGAAATAGTTTAATATTCAACTAAAAAGATAAATCTAAAATTAAATGTTAAAATTTTCAGTTAAAAAAATAAATTTTCAAGATCAACAAAATAAATAAAATAATAAATAAAATAATAATAATAATAAATAAAATAAAATAAAGATGATATTTTGAACAAGACCATTAATTTTATTTAAAAAAGATTAATTTTAAACGAATTTCCAACAAAATAGTTCAACTTTTCATCAATAATCTTAATTTTTATCATGAATTTTCGTCTAAGAAAGATAAATTTTCACCAAAAATGTAATAGTTAAATTTTCAACCAAAGAAAAGGATTTTTTATTACAAAAATCGTTGAATTTTCAATCTAAAAAGGAGCAATTTTCAACAAAAATTGTATTAAAAAAAATGAATTTCCCAAAATTGCTGAATTTTCTACAAAACAGACTATTTTTTCAGGAAACAGTTGAATTTTTAACAAAAATCACGAATTTCCAACGTCAAATAATTGAATTTTCAACTAGAAAAATAAATATACAATATAAAATGGAATAGTTAAATTTTCTGTTAAAAAAATTTATTTTCAAACAAAAAAACAAAGCATTTACAATTAAAATGACAATAATTCGAAAATAATTCTACCAAAAAGAAGATTTTTTTAATAAAATACATGAATTTCAAGAAAATAGTAAAAAGATGATTTTTCAAGCAAGAATTTTAGTTTTCATCATGATTTTTCAAGTAAGAAAAATCAATTTTCACAAAAAATTTGATATGAAGTTAAATTTTGAACCAAATAAAAGAATTTTCTATACAATTCACAGGGAAAAAAAAATAAATTTTCAACATTAAAATAAATATTTCACCCCAAGAAGATGATATTTCAAACAGCAACATTAATTTTTTGTTAAAAAGATGAATTTTCAACTACGTAATAAAAAAAAATTAAGTTTTCACCGAAGGAAAGCGAATTTGCAACAAGATAGTTCAGCTTTTCATCAATAATCCTAATTTTTATCATGAATTTTCGTCTAAGAAAGATAAATTTTCACCAAAAATGTAATAGTTAAATTTTCCATGAAAGAAAGAATTTTCCATCAAAATCGTTGAATTTTCAATCCAAAAGGGGCAATTTTCAACAAAAATTGAATTGAAAAAATGACTTTCCCAAAATCGCTGCATTTTCTACAAATCAGACATTTTTTTCAGGAAACAGTTGAATTTTCAATGAAAATCATGAATTTTCAATTATAAAGATAAATTTTCACCAAAAATGTAATAGTTAAATTTTCAAACAAAGAAAAGGATTTTTTTACAAAAATCGTTGAATTCTCAATCCAAGAGGAGCAAGTTTCAACAAAAATTGAATTTAAAAAAATATATTTCCCAAAATTGATGAATTTTCTACAAAATAGACTAATTTTTCAGGAAAAAGTTGAATTTTAAATGAAAATCATGAATTTCCAACGTCAAATAATTGAATTTTCAACTAAAAAAAATAAATATACGAATATAAAATGGAAAATTTAAATTTTCAAACAAAAAACAAAGCATTCCCAATTTAAAAATATAATATTTCAAAAATGATTCCATCAAAATGAAGATTTTTAAATAAAATACACAAATTTCAACAGAATAGTAAAAAGATTATTTTTCAAGCAAGAATTTTAATTTTCATCATGATTTTTCAAGCAAGAAAAATGAATTTTCACAAAAAAATTGATATGAAGTTAAATTTTCAACCAAATAAAAGAATTTTCTACCAAAATAATTGAATTTTCTACCCAAAAGGACAAATTTTCATTTAAAAAAAAAACAACTGAATATTTAAAAAAAATGGACTCACAAAATCGTTGAATTTCCCACAAAGCAGGCTATTTTTTCAGGAAATAGTTTAATTTTCAACTAAAAAGATAAATCTAAAATTAACTGATAAAATTTTCAGTTAAAAAAAATGAATTTTCAAGATCAACAAAATAAATATTTAACCCAAAAAGATGATATTTTGAACAAGACCATTAATAAACGAATTTTCAACAAAATAGATCAACTTTTCATCAATAATCTTAATTTTTATTATAAATTTTCGGGTAAGAAAGATAAATTTTCGCCAAAAATGTAACAGTTAAATTTTCAACAAAAGAAAAGGATTTTCTTTACAAAAATCGTTGATTTTTTCTTAGAAAGCCGACTAATTTTTCAGGAAATAGTTGAATTTTCAACGAAAATCATGAATTTCCAACACCAAATAATTGAATATTCAACTAAAAAAAATAAATATACAATATAAAATGGAATAGTTAAATTTTCAGTTAAAAAAATTAATTTTCAACCAGGAAAAAGTTTTTTCAACAAACAAAAAGAACATGTTTTGCAAGCAGGAGTGTTAATTTTCAAGTAAGAAAGATAAATTTTCACTTAAAAATGTAATAGTTAAATTTTCTACCAAAGAAAAGGATTTTTTCTACAAAAATCGTTGAATTTTCATTCCAAATGGACGAATTTTCAACAAAAAAAATTAACTTCCTACACAGTAGACTAATTTTTCAAGAAAAAGTTGAATTTTCAAGCAAATAGTTGAAGTTTCTATTAAATAAGATAATTTCCCAGACAAATAATTGAATTTTCAACTTAAAAAATAAATATACAATATAAAATGGAATAGTTAAGTTTTCAGTTAAAAAAAAGGAATTTTTAAACAAAAAAAAAGCAAGAACAATAATTTTCTATCAAAACAGATTAATTTAAAATAAAATATTTAAAATTTTACCTAATAAAGTCAATTTAAAATTAAAAAAAAAATAGTTTTAAGTTACAAAAAAAAATAAATTTCCACAAAACAGTTAAATTTTTCATCAAAATTTTCATCAAACTTTTTGACAAAAAAGACGAATATTTAATTAAATACACGAATTCAAATCAAATAGTTGAATTTTCAATAAAAAATGACTCAAAAGATTATTTTTCAAGCAAGAATCTTAATTTTCATTAAGAATTTTCAAGTAATAACGATAATAAATAAATAATATTTTTTGGAATCGTCATCAGCTTAAAAAAAATATAAAAGAAGTGACTTTTAAACAAATTGAAGAGTATTAAACAAATATCGGGAAAAAATCCCGTTATCTCGAACAGAGTAAGACATACTTTTTTCGATTAGATTCGAAATCAGCTTGAAAAAATACATAAAATATATTTATGAGTTTAAAAAAATTCGAATCATAGAGATCAGAAATATTTTTGGAAGAAATTAGAAAAAAAGAAGTACATTACCCTCCAGAAATATGATAACACCCAAAAAAACTAGCGATTGAAAATATAAATTTTAGAGAGCAGACTTCGAGGCTCATTTTGCATAAATTTCAATTTTTTACCATTATTTTTCTGAATTTTTTCCCAGGATTTTAGGTGTCTTCATAATCCTGGAGATTTCTAATTTTTCTAAATTCTAAAAAAATGTAGAAATTCTTATCTCGTTTTTGACCTACCTGTCTTATCGTCATAATAATCACAAACGTGACAGCACCAAATTTGGAAATTGTATAGAAAATGTAGAGTTGTCCACTGGCTGAACAAATTGAAATTAAGAGACAATCCATCACGAATCGCGGATGCTGAAAGAAAATTTTCCTCTTTAGAAATAATTTTGTTATTTTCCTGGCCATTTATATTTTAATCTTGTAATATTTTTAAGATTGAATTTTTTGATCAACGGAATCAAGCAATATTTCAGATACAAAATAAATATTTTCAAATTTACTTATTTATTTTACACAAAAAAATTTTCTACCGCAAAAGATTATTTTTTAACAAAATACTTGAATTTTTCAATAAAGTAAATAAATTCTCGAAAATTAATTAAATTTTCAACCTGAAAACATAAATTCTCTAAAAAAAAAGTGAAATTTTTGTATATTTCAAGCCAAAATAAGACGAAATTTCATTTTCAAAAATTGATTTTCCAACCAAAGGGACGAATTTTCGGTACAAAAATTGAAATTATAACCGCAAGATATAAATTTTCAGTGATAATAAAAAATAACAACAGATAAAATAGATGAATCCTAAATCAAGTGAATATTTTATGAAATGGTTAAATTTTTAACAAAGAATTTGAGTTTTCAAATAAAAAAAATGATTTTTTAACAAAATTTTTTAATTTTCAAACAAACAAATGCATTTTTATCAAAGAAAGAATGCATTTTCTACTAACAAAGACGAATTTTTACATCAAAAAGACAAATTTAAAAAAAAAATTTGAATTTTCTTCTAAAAAATATATAAGTTAACTTCATGAATCTTAATTTTCATTGTGATTTTTTAATCTCTTCAAAAATAGTTGAATTTTCGACTGAATTTCCAACTAAGAATATAAATTAAAAATTAAATCGTTAAATTTTCAGTTAAAAAAATTAAACTGATTTTCAATTTACAAAAAATGAAATTTCATCCAAAAAGGTTTAATTCCTCTCAAAAAAGAATAATTTGTAACAAAATATATTAATTTTCGGCAAAAAAATATTTTATTTACTTATAAAAAAGAAAATTTTTTAACAAAATGGATGAATTTTCAACTCGTAAAGAAAGAATATCACAAAAAATAGAATAATTTAATTTTAAGTTAAAAGAATAAGTTTTTAATGGACTAAAATAAATTTTCAACTAAATAGTTCAATATTGAAACAAATAGATGCATTTTTTAACCAAAAAGATTAAATTTCGATCGAAAAAAAGTGAAAAAGTATGGAATAATTCAATTTTTAGTTTAAAAAAATTTATTCTCAATCAAAAATCTAATTTTCAATTAAAGAAATTAAATTTCTTTCCAAAATGATTAATTTTCTATTAAAAAAAGAATAATTATTAACAAAATAAATTAATTTTCAACTAAAAAAGCTAAATTTTCGACAAAAAGTAGAATAATTTTATCTTAAATTTGAGAAATAATTTTTTAAGTACTCTTCTACCAAAAAGACGGATTTTCAACAAATAAATTAATTTTCACCTAAACCAGATAAAACTTTTTTAACTAAAAATAGCTTAATTAAATTTTCAGTTAAAAAAAAACTTAATTTTCAATAAAATCAATGTAAATTTTTAACGAAATGTATAATTTTCAATTAAGAAAATTAAATCTCTATCGAAAAATATCAATTTTCGACAAAAAATGGAAGTTAACTTCAAGAATCTTAATCTCAATCATGAATTTTCAATATCTACAAAATTTTCAGTTAAAAAAAATAAATCTCATAAAGCATAGTAATTTACAATTTAAAAAAACTGATTTTCAACTAAAGAAATAAAATTTCATCCAAAAAGGTTAACTTTCTATAAAAAAAAGAACAATTTGTAACAAAATATATTTTCTTTTCAACCAAAAAAGACAAATTTTTAACAAAATGGTTAAATTTTCAACTCAAAAAGAAAGAATATCACAAAAAATAGAGTATTTTAATTTTAAGTTAAAAGAATGATTTTTTAATCGACTAAAATAAAATTTCAACTAAATAGTTACATATCGAAACAAACAGATGAATTTTTTAACCAAAAAGATTAAATTTCTACCGACAAAAAAGTAAAAAAAATATGGAATAATTCAATTTTTAGTTTAAAAAAATTAATTTTCAACTAAAACAGCTAAATTTTCAACAAAAAATAGAATAATTTTATCTTAAGTTTGAGAAATAATTGTTTAAGCAAATAAAATATAATTTCAAGAAAATATATTTTAATTTTCAACCACAAAAATTCATTTTTAACTAAAAAGATGAAGTTTTAACTAATACGAGTACTCTTCTACCAAAAAAGACGGATTTTGAACGAATAAATTAATTTTTAGCTAAAACAGATAAAACTTTTTTAACTAAAAATAGCTTAATTAAATTTTCAGTAAAAAAAAAACTTAATTTTCAATAAAATCAATGTAAATTTCTAACGAAATGTATAATTTTCAATAAAGAAAATTAAATTTCTATCGAAAAATATCAATTTTCGACAAAAAATGGAATAGGTACTTTTTCATTTAAAAAATAAATTTCGCAAAATTCAAAATGACATTTGGCGAATAATTCAAATCCGAATTTCTCGAAAATTAATATTCGGGTAATATTAAGCTTTTTTTAAACCAAATCCAGGATTTCAATCGTGTAATTATTGGTAAAAATATTGTTTTAATTTTCTCACTTTTCACTTTTATTTCTAAAAATAATATTATTATTATTATTAC
>JAWWLR010000128.1:32811140-32821761 GCA_035041075.1 Acraspis erinacei | reverse complement strand
AATGTTCCATTTTTGGTAAAAAAATCCTCTATATCAAAAAAAATATCAGTTTTCAATAAAATAGCTCATTTTTCATTGAAATAAATTTAAAAAAATTTAAATTAAAATGATAAATCTTAGATAAAAAAATTTGTTTAAAACAATGAGATTAGATTTTAAAGGAAAAAATAATTTTTTCCAAAAAAAATCGATTTTTTAACAAATTACATGAATTTTCAATAAAATAGTTTAATTTTTGAATACAAAATATCCATTTTCCATCAAATAGTTGAAATTTTCATTAAAAATCGAAATTCTCAACCAGAAAAAATCAGATTTTCAGAAAAATAGTTAAATTTTCGATAACAAAATTCCTTTTCATCAAAAAAACAAGTTTTCAATAAAATAGCTCCTTTAAAAAAAAAAAAAAAGAAATTAATTTCAAATTATTAATATTTGTGGAGAATACTTTATTTTAAAAACCAAAAAGAAGAATTTTTAAACAAGTAGATTAATTTTCAATGAAAAAAAAGAAAAATTCTATTTAAAAAAATTTTTAGTTTTTAACTAAATACGTGAATTTTTAAGGAAATAAATTAATTTTCAATTTAAAATGAGAAATTTACATCCATATTGTTAAATTTTGAACTCGAACCTACCAAAAAGATGAATTTCCTACAAATAACATGAATTTTCAAAAAAATAGTTTAATCTCCAACGAAATTTTAATTCAATGAAATAAATTTAAAAGAATATTAATTCAAATGATAAATCTTAGATAAAATTTTTTTTTAAACAATGAGATTAGATTTTAAAGGAAAAAATTCGATTTTTTAACAAATTACATGAATTTTCGAAAAAATGGTTTAATTTCTAAATAAAAAAATATCATTTTTCAACAAATTAGTTGAATTTTTATGTCAAAAAAAAATAATAACTGAATTTTCAATTAAAAAAGACAAATTTCCATTCAAATTGTTAAATGTTGAACTAGAAAAGCTCAATTTTCCACCCAAAAACCGTTCCATTTTCGGTAAAAAAAATCCTTTTTAATCTAACGAAATTTTATTTCAACGAAATAAATTTAAAAAAATATTAATTCAAATGATAAATCTTCGATCAACTTTTTTTTTAAACAATGAGATTAGATTTGAAAGAAAAAAATAATTTTTTTCCAAAAAAATCGATTTTTTAACAAATTACATGAATTTTCTAAAAAATGATTTCATTTCTAAATAAAAAAATATCATTCTTCAACAAAATAGTTGAATTTTCGTCTAAACAAGAGAAAATTTCTAGCAAAAATAGGATAGTTGAATTTCCGTCAAAATATTTAATTCTTAACCAAAAAAATAGTTAAATTTTCGGTAAAAAAATTCTATTTTTAAACAAAAAAATTGAATTTTTAATTAGAATGGTGAATCTTCTAAAAAAAAAATAATTTTCAACAAAAGAGTTTTTTTCAATCAATTGAATTTATTTCTAACATGAAAGATGAACTTTCAACCAAAAATATGAATTTTAAACAATGAGATTAATTTAAAAAAAAATATTTATCTATGAAAAACATTGAATTTTTACCAAAAAAGTTTTTTTAAAACAAAATACGTGAATTTTTAACGAAATAATTAATTGAAATTTTTGGTAGAAAATGATTTTTTTTTTTTGTTTAAAATTTAATTTAATTGTTTAAAAGTTCTTTTTGGTTAAAAAAAACTCAAGTATTCCACTTAAATATTCATAGTTTTAGTTGAGAATTCATCTTCCTGGCTAGAAATAAATTTAATTGGTTAAAAAATAAACTGTTTTGTTGAAAATTTGTTTCATGTTCGGTTAGATTTTTTGTTTCTTAAACTTGAAATGAAAATATTATTTTTTGTTTATGAATTTTCAATTAAAATATTGATTCTTTATCAGGAAATGATTAATTTTAAGTCAAAAAACAATGAGATTAACTTTAAAACATTTTTTTTTTACCAAAAACAGTCAATTTAAATGGTTAATTCTTTAATTTTTGACTAGAAAAAAGCAATTTTCAATGCAAAGTGGAATGATTGAATTTTCAGTTGAAAAAATAAACTTTCAATCAAACTAAAAAGATGAATATTTAACCGATAAAATTAATTCTCGACAAAAAAAAAAAGAATTTTCTACAAATTCCATAATAAATAAATAATAAAATTTTTCAACAAATCGTTTTTCAACGAAAGAAATTAATTTTTAATTAAATTAAAATGACGAATCTTTCACAAAGAAATTAATTTTCAACAAAAGAGTTTTTTTCAACAGCGTAAATTTATTTATAAAACGAAATATGAATTTTAAACTAAAATTATGAATATTTTAGTGGAATATTCGAATTTTTAACTGGAAAGAAGAATGTTTAAACAATGAGATTAATGTTCCAAGAAAAAATATAATTATATACAAAAAAAATCACTTTTTAGTTAAACTCTTGAATTTTGTACTTTTAAAATTGAAGTTTAAAAGTGTTTTAATTGAAAAATTTTAAATTAAATTCAAACAAATTGACAAATTTAGCATTTTTTTAGTTTTATAATTGAGAGAGTTCAAAGATTCAGATTAAGTTTAAAAAATATTAAATCATTTTCATTTTAAATAGTTTAAACATGCTTGAAAAATCTCAAAATCTTGAGAAATTTGGAAGTCTTAAATTTTTTCAAATATAAAATTGTAGATTTTTGCAGAATTCGAACAAAAAATTTAGAAGCCTTTTAAGAATTGAGAAATTTTGAAAAATTATTTTAAGACAATATTTAAAAAGATTTGAAAAGATATCTATCGAATTTTTCCTCGAATTTAAAAAAAAAATTTCCTTAAAATCTTCCAAAATCCTTTTTGGACAATTTAAAAAATCTTTTACAACTTTTTAAAATATTCTCTCTCAATTTTTTGTCTGAATTCTGCAAAAATGTAATTTTTTTTTTAATTATTCCTTTTTTTAATACAAAAATTTGCAATTAAATGGTTTAAAAATTGAATATTTTAGAATGAAACAATATTTTAAATTTAATAAAATCTAAAATACTTTAATTACGAATATATTATTACGAAATTATTTTTAAATTGAATCAAATTAATTATTTTTTTAATTCTGCCAAATCAAAGAAATTCTCTTAAAATAGTCCACATTAAATTTTGACAATTTTGTAAATCTTTATAACTATTTTTAAATAATCTCTCAAAATTAGTTTATTAAAATAAAAAATCATTTTCGATTTTCCAGTTTGAAATTTATTTAAATTTTAAAATTCTCTGTTTCAAGAAAAATTTCCTGTTCTAATTCAGAATTATTATTATTCTGGATAAATTCCAGTCACTAAAATACTTCGAAATTTTATTTCAAAATCTAGATATTTATTTTCAAATATTTTTTTAAAAGTTAGTTTATTAAAATAAACAATAATTTTATTTCCTAGGAAATGTTTTTTTATTCCCCCGAAACTGAAATTAAACATAAAATTAAAAATAGTTGATAAAATTTCAATAAAAAAATAATAATTCAACAAATTATTTTAAAAAAAAACTGTTTGAAATTGAACTTGGACCGATTTTTCTTCTAAAAATCCACCCTGGCTGTGAAAAAAAATACTTACGATACATATTCCTGATCTTGTAAATATTTTCCTTTCGCAAACTGATATTTTGGTTCATTGGGTAGAGATTTGGCATCTCTTGATCGATCCCTTTTTCGGCAAATGGTGCTAAAGGTGAAGCGGAATTCACCGCTAAGTCGATCGTCAAATTAAATTGCAAAAGGTCAAGGTCCTTCTCTGAAATTAATTCATGCACATTTTAATTCACTTTCACCATCAATTAATATTCCGTTCTTTCGAAATTAAACCAAAACTTTGAAAAAAAAAGTCAGATTAAAAAGTATTAAATACAATATTTTTGAATAGGTTTCAATCCGAAATTTTTTGAAGTTTGATATTTTTCGTACCTATTGGGACAGAAACGATTCCCCGTTCGATAATACTTCGAGTAAATGCCACTTTTGGGCCACTGATGGACTCACAAAGTTGCAGAAATTTATGCAACAAGTTAAATCTGGAAAAAAATTTGATAAATTAAATTTATCAGGTTCATTCTAAGCGAAAAGTTTCAAAATTACTGAATTTTGAAACACAAATTCTTGAATTTTTCACTTAAAAAATATCAATTTTCGATCAAAATTGAAATGTTAAACTTTTAGTTAGGAAATAAAGTTAGAAAATAGAATTTTCAACCAAATAGTTACATTTTAAACAAAAAAAATCAAGTTTTTCTACTGAAATAGTTAAAGTTTCAGATGAAAAAATTATTTTCAATAAAGTAATTGAATTTTAAAATAAAATGATGAATGTTCAATAAAAAAAATAATTTGGAATAAATTAATTGAACTTTTAACTAAGTATTTGCATTTTTAAATAAGTTTTTGAACTGAAAATTGAACTGTTTGGTTTTTTCTTAAAAATTATTTTTTTTTGATTAAAAAGTTATTTATTGAGATGAAAATTTTTTTTTCTGTGTTGAAAATTAATATTTTTTGGTTCAAAGTTATACTACTTTGTTAAAAAGTATTTTTTTATTTGTTAAAAATTCATTACTTTAGTGCAAGATTAATGTATAAGGTTGAAAATTTAAGTATTTTATTGAAAAAATTGCGTTGTTTTGTTGTTAAAAATGATTTCTTTTTAAAATCAAATTTAACTATTCCATTTTGGGCTGAAAATGCGAAAACTAAACACAATTATATTTTAAAATTGAAAAATCATCTGTTTTTTATTATAATTTTATCCGCTGAAGTTTCTTCTCTTCGATTTAAAATAAATTATTTTCGTAAAAATCAGTTTTTCTTTTTAAAATAAACTAATCAAATCAAATCAATCAAATCAAAATTTGTCTTTTAGTTTAAAAATTAACCATTCGGATGAAAATTCACGTCATTTGTTGCAAATTCGACTCTTTTGATTGAAAAAACATTTTTGGTTTAAAATTTAATAAACTTTTGTTTTTAATTCGTTTTTCTTTTCTTGAAAATTGTTCTTTTTAATTGAAAATTCAACTATGAGTTTGAAAATTTACTTTTTTGTTTAGAAAATTCTTCTCCTTGTTTTTAAGTTCATTTAATTTGGTTAAAAATTAATTTTCTAGATGAAAAATCGAATGTTTCGATATTATTTCTTTATCTGGAAAGTGAATTGTTTCATTTTTGGTTATACATTTTTTTTTTTAGTTTGAAAATTCATTTTTTTCAATTAAAATTTAACTATTTCATTGAAAATTTGTTTTTCAACATAAAAATGAAGTATTTCATTTGAAATTTTTTTTTTTAGTTTAAATTCAACTGATTTTTATTTAATATTAAATTTACATTTTAATTTAAAAAATAATAATTTTCACCAAAAAAAGAAATAAAATTTAAAAAAAAAGTTCAATTTTCGGAAAAAATTCCTTTTAATCCAAACAAAAAACAAGTTTATAATTAAACAGCTTATTTTTTCAACCAAAAAAATTAATTTTTAATTAAAATGACGAATCTTTAACCAAAAAATTATTTTTTAACCAAAGAGTTTCACTTTCAACCAAAAATTTTCAACCTAAAATATGCTTTTTAAACTAAAATGATAAATATTTAACTAAAATACCCAAATTTTTAAACGAAAATATAAAATTTTTAAATAAGGAGATTAACTTTCAAAGAAAAATATCATTTTATAGAAAAAACAATCGATTTTTTAGCAAAATTGTTGATTTTTCAGTTCAAAATCCAATTTTGAACCAAGATTTTTTTCAATCTAGATTTTTAAATTTTTACTTAAAAATTTGATTTTGAACAAAGTAATTACATTTTTAAAAAGAGATAAATTTTCAATTAAAAAATAAATAAATTTGTAACAAAATTGTTGAATTTTGAAATAAAAAAAATCAACTTTCAACCGAAAATTGAATGGTTGCATTTTTAGATAATAAAATTAATTTTTTATTAGTTGAATTTTAAACCAAAAACACAAATTTTCAAAAAAATAAAATAAATCTTCAACCGGAATAGTTGAATTTTCAAACTAAAAAAAATTAAGTTAAAAAAAATAATAAAAATTAAGAAATTAAATACAAAAATTAATGTACAACCAAACAGATGATTAATAAAAAAAAATAATTGAAATTTGGACCAAAAAGACGAATTTTCAACTGAAAAAGATACATTTTTCAATTAAAAATTATTTTTCATTCAAAGAAAAAACAACCCAAGAAATGAATTTTTAATTAAAATTAAGAATCTTCAAACAAAACATTAATTTTTAACCAATAAGTTTCACTTTCAACAAAAAATTTTCAACCTAAAAGATGAATTTTCAACTAAAATGATAAATATTTAACTATAATACTTGATTTTTTAACCGAAAAGAAGAATTTTTAAACAAGGAGACTAAATTTCAAAGGAAAATATCATTTTATAGAATAAAATCTATTTTTTAGCAAAATACGTAAAAAAATTGCAACCGAAAAAATAAACATTTTCAACTAAAAATAGAATAGTTAAATTTTCTGTTAAAAATCGAATTCTGAAATAAGAAAAAGAAATTTCTGAAAAATCGTTAAATTTTCAACCTGATTTTTTAAATTTTTACTTAAAAATTTGATTTTTAACAAAGTAATTACATTTTTAAGAAGAGATGAATTTTCAATGAAAATTATAAATATTTAACTGCAATGCTTGAATTTTTAACCGAAATGAAAAATTTTTAATCAAGAAGATTAACATTCAAAGAAAAATATCATTTTCTACGAAAAAAGTCGCTAAAAAACATGAATTTTCAATTAAAAAAGACAAATTTGTAACCAAATTGTTGAATTTTGAACTAAAAAAAAATCAAATTTCAACCGAAAATTGAATGGTTACAGATTCAGATAATAAAATTAATTTTTTAATAGTTGAATTTTAAACAAAAAAACATAAATTTTCAAACAAATAAAATAAATCTTCAACCGGAATAGTTGAATTTTCAAACTAACAAAAATTAATTTTTAAAAATAAAAATTAAGAAATTAAATACAAAAATTAATGTCCAACCAAACAGATGAAATTTTAGCTAAGCGTATGAAATATTCAACTAAGAAGATTAATATTTAAATGATATAATTGAACTTTGGACCAAAAAAGCGAATTTTCGACTGAAAAAGATAAATTTTTCAACTAAAAATTATTTTTCATTCAAAGAAAAAACAACCCAAGAAATGAATTTTTAATTAAAATGATGAATCTTAAATAAAAAAAATTATTTTTCAACCAAGTAAATTTATTTATATCCTGAAATATGAATTTTCAACTAAAATTATGAATATTTAACTGGAAAAATTAAATTTTTAACCGTAGAGAAGGATTTTTAAACGAAAAGATTAACTTTTATAGAAAAAGATAATTTTCTACGAAAAAAATTGATTTTTATTAACAAAATACGCAATTTTTTACAAAATATTCGAATGGTGAACTAAAAAAAATCCACTTTAAACCACAAAGATGAGTTTTCATCTAAAAAAAATCTTCCACTGAAATAGTTGAATTTTCAATTTAAAAAAAAAATGAAAAAAAAAAAAATAATCGTCAACCGAAAATTAAAATTTATGTTAAAAAAGACAATTTTCAATCAAAAAAAGACAAATTTTTAAGTAAAGAAAATCGTTTTCCGAAGAAATTAAATAATTACATTTTTAGACAAAAAATAAATGTTTCACAAAGAGATGAATTTTAACTAAAATTATGGAATATTCAACTTGAATCGCATTTTCAATTTTAGAAAAATCATTTTCATCCAAAAAGAAACAATTTTTTAACAAAATACTTAAATTTTCGGCAAAAAAATTCCTTTTCATCCAAAGAAAAAACAATTTTTCAATCAAATTGCTAATTTTTTAACTCAAAAAATAAAATATTAATTAAAGTTATGAAAAAAATAATAATAAGTAAATAATGATAAATTTAAAAAATGAATTCAACTTTTAACCAAATACCTCATTTCATTTCCAACCTAAAAGATCAATAGTTAAATTTTAAAGAAAAAGATAATTTTTTATAAAAAAAATATATTTTTTATAAAAATACGTGTAGTTTCAACAATATAGTTTAATTTTCTATTAAAAAATACCAATTTCCATTCAATTACTGAATTTTCAACTAGGAAAAATCAATTTTCAACTAAAAATAGAAAAGTTGGATTTACAGTTCCAGAAATTCAACCAAACTTTTTAATTTTCCACCATAATGATTAATTTTCTACAAAAAGGTGAATTTTTCATCAAATAAGCCAGCCAAATAGTTGAAATTTCATTAAAAAATTGAAAAAAAAAACAGAGAAAATAAATTTTAAACCAAAAATTCAATAGTTTAATTTTCTCTTAAAAATGAAATTCTTCACGAAAAACGGATTTTTAGCAAAACAGTAAAAATTTTCGACTGGAATAGGTAAATTTTTATTTAAAAAAATTGATTTTCAACAAAATAGTTACATTTTCAACCAGAGATGAATTTTAAATAAAAATTATAAATCTTCAATAAAAAAAAAAATTAATTTTTAATAATTAAGTTTAACTTTTAACCAAGTAATTAAATTTTTAAATAAAAATAAACACACTTTTTTATGTCCTACGACTGTGGGGAAAGTAGAAATGACTTTTATAAATTAACGAAAATTATTTAAATAATGAAAACTTGTTAAAGAAAGGTATGCTCACGATTTTCTAGCGCTGGTGATTCCCAAGGACCGAGGATAATTCCAGGCAGGCCTCTCAGGATCTTTAGCTTTTGGCAGGAGTTCTTGATGGGCATCGAATAAATTCGAAGTGGAAATAGACCTGAGTTTATAAAAAAATAAAAAATTACTTGTAAATCCCGTTTTGTAGTTATCTAATTAATTTAAAAACTTATTTAGTCTTTTCTTTCTGAAGTTTAACCCAGAAAAAATAGGGCGTCTACTTCAAATTCCTAAATTTTCAAATAAAAATATTGCATTTTCTAGTAAAAATTATGATTTTTCCTTTAAAAAAAATGAATTCTTAACCAAATAGGTGAATTTTAAACTACGAAAGATTAAATGGAATATTTTAAACCAATTTTTCAAAAAAGAAGATTAATCTTCAAACAAAACAAAAAAATTAATTTTCTATCAAAAAAGACGATTTTTCGACCAAACCCATTAATTTCGAACAAAATGGTTAAATTTTCAACTAAAAAAAAATAATTTAAACCATAAATTGGAATTTTTAAATGGAAAAGGTCAATTTTCAAACAAAAAGATGAATTTTCTAGATCATTTTTCAATCATAAATGGAATAGTTAAATTTTTTCAATTGAAAAAAATTAATTTTCCTCCAGAAAAAAACAATGTACTTTAACAACAAAAAATTTGACTATTTAACTAAAAAGAAGGAAAAATTTGCAACAAGATATTTGAATTTTAAACTAAAAAATATCAATATTCAACCTAAAATGTAATAATAGCTAAACTTTTAGTTAAAAAAATTAATTTTCAACTAAACTGATCAATTTTTAAACTTTGCTGATGAATCTTCAACTGGAATCGTTGAATTTTAAACAAAAAAGATGCATTTTTTAAAGAAAAAGTTTACTTTAAGAAACAAAAAAGTTTTTTTAACTAGAATAATGAATATTTTACTGGAAAATTTAAAATTCTAAACAGAAAGATGAATTTTCAAAGAAGAAAGTTAATTTTCATACAAAAAGATTAATTTTCTGTAAAAAAAAATTTATCGACAAAATACATAAATTTTTAACAAAATGGAAAAATTTTCAGCTATATAGTTGAATTTTGAACTAAAAAATAACAATTTTTAAACAAAAATATTAATTTTTAAGTTTACTGATGAATCTTAAACAAACAAGATGAATTTTTAACAGAAAAGTTTAAATTTCAAGAAATTCGTTTCATTTTAATAAAAAAAAAGAATTTTTTAACTAGAATGATGAATATCTGATTAAAGAGTTGAAATCTCAACCAGAAACATGAATTTTTTAAACAAAATGGTCGAATTTTCAAATAAAAAAGAAAAAATTTCAACCCCATAATTTAGTTTTTAACTGAAAAGGAATAATTTTCAACTAAAAATATGAATTTTCTAGATAAGTTTGGGATCATGAATGGTATACTTAAATTTTTCAATTGAAGAAAATTAATTTTCCTGAAGAAAAAAAAACAACGAATTTTCAACAGATTTTTGAATTTTATCTAAAAATTATCAATTTTCAACCTAAAATATAATAATAGTTAAATGTTTAGTGAAAAAAATTAATTTTCAACTAAACTGATAAATTTTGTAACTTTCTTGATGAATCTTCAACTGGAATCGTTGAATTTTAAACAAAAAAAGATTAATTTTTAACAGAAAAGTTTAACTTTCAAGAAAACAGTTGGATTTTAACCAAAAAAAAGAGAATTTTGAACTAAAATGATGAATATTTCACTGGAAAATTTAAAATTCTAAACAGAAGGATGAATTTTCAAAGAAGAAAGTTAATTTTCATACAAAAAGATTAATTCTCTGTAAAAAAAAAAAACTTTATCGACAAAATACATAAATTTTTAACAAAATGGACAAATTTTCAGCTCTATAGTTGAATTTT
>JAWWLR010000128.1:32665149-32684479 GCA_035041075.1 Acraspis erinacei | reverse complement strand
TTTTAAATAAACCGTAAAAGAAATTAATTAATTTTAAGATAATAATAATAAATATAATAATTTTAGGCCCTCATTAAATTTATAAATTTAATATAATTTATTAATTAGGTCTTCTTAATATTTTCGGCGCGCGAGAATCGCGAGAATCTTGCGCGCGAAGTTTAAAAATAAAATTCAAAATTGGCAAATAAATGTAAATAAATATATTTAATAATTAAATTAACTTAAAAAGGAAGCCAATATTTTAAAGTAGCAAGTAGATTGTAACAATCTCGTCTCGTAACCTCCAGGACACTGCTTGACAGCTCTCACTTGCATCGCAGCGTTGTTGTCTGAGGTTTCCACTGCGTGGCGCCAACATCCAGACAAAATTCTCTTAATTAGCGACGGAACGCTTATTCACTGCTACTAAAAGAAGATGCATTTGAAGCCGCCTGCGGCCCATGTAAATGAAAGGTATTTTATTCTTTAAAGTTTTTAACGCTGCAAGAAAAAGCACTGCGATTACTCCGTGAGTTTTTAATAGAAATTTTAACGTAGAATCCGAATTTCAACAATTTAAAAGTGGATGTTGCTGTTTTTTTTTAGTTTTTTAAGAGGGAACTGAAAGGGCACCCAGTGGGGTCTTTACGGGACACCAAATCAAGAGGCAAAGAGGTTTTGGAATACCGAATTACTACTGATTTACATATTCTTAATACGAGGAACACCCCGATGTTCCGTAACTCGGTCAGGGAGGAACTCATTGACATCACGCTCTGTACCGGTAGTTTCAGAGACAACATGAAGAAGTGGAGAGTCTCAGATGAACCCACTCTCTCAGATCACTCACAGATAAGCCGAGATTTTCACGGAAGTCCTCAACTCCACTTATGAAAGTAATTACCGATCTTCAAGAGTCCAAAAGGCTGGGAAGCCACACTGATGGAATGGGAAACTTGAAGAGCTTCGCAGGGAGACCAGAGAGGGGTTCAGACGTGCCAGTATTGGCACAACGTAGGAACTATGGTCCTGATCCACGACGATGAGGGATGAATATAGGAGTTCAATACGTATAGCAAAGCATGAAAGCTGGATCAACTTTTGCACTGACATCGAGAAAGGAGCAGAGGCGGCTAGAATGGATAAGCTGCTTTCTCGAAATCCGAACGCTGTTCTCAGGGCCCTGAAATTTCCCCGTGGGGGATACTCAGAATCGGACGGGGATACCTTGGACATCTGATTAAGGCACATTTTCCGGGCTTTACAATGTTAGGAAAAGAGGGGACAGCACATCCGATGCAATAAAAGTCGCCTGTGGCCCAACTGGGCCCGAAACGGGGCTAGCCAACGAGATTGTTATCCCAGCCAGGGTTAGGTGGGCCCTGAAGTTCTTCAGTCATTACAAGTCAAGATGGTATATATCCAGTCTTCTAACAGACGGCTGATCAAATCATCATAGGGCCGATTGTGAGACTTGCTAGTGCTAGTCTGACATTCGGTTATGTTCCGACGGCATAGAGGGGTGCCAGAGTAGTTTTTATTACGAAAGCAGGCAGGATCGGGTATACTTTACCCAAGGATTCCCGCCCTATAAGCCGTACATCTTTCCTACTAAAAACTGTGGAAAGACTCGTGGACAGATATATCTGCGATAAGGTCTTGTCAAGTAGGTCACTGCACAAGAAACAACACGCCTATAGGGCTGGCCACTCGACGAAGACGGCCTTAAGCACAGCAGTTAACCTATTCGAAGAACAACTGAAGGAGAAAGGCCTCGCAATCGGAACCTTTATAGACATTGAAGGAGCATTTAACTATACCTCTTGAGAGGTGATCAGGGCGGCCATCATCGCACACGGTGTGCCTATGGCAGTCCTAGAATGGACTTGCCACAAGTTGGCCAATAGGAATCTAACTACGACTAAGGGCGATACCACTTTATGTGGAACCGTCGACTTGGACTGTCCTCAGGGAGTAGTTTCGTCACCCCTGCTGTGGTGCCTGGTTGTGGATGAACTGCTTCATCTACGCGCGAGACATCGCCACCACGTTATAGGCTATGCGGACGATATACTGGTTATCGTGCGCGGTCAGCATCTGGATGGGCTCTTCACAGTAATGCAGCAAGCACTAAAAACAGTAGACTCTTGGTGCAAGAAGACTGGACTATCAGTCGATCCGAGTAAGACGGATGCAGTTGTATTCACCAGAAGGTATAAGTGGAGAATCACGAGAACACTGAGACTGGCAGGACTGCGACGGCAAATCAAAGGAAAAGCCAATTATCTAGGAGTTATCCTCGATCAGAAACTGTCATGGAACGAGCACCTGGAAAACACGTGTAAGAAGCTAGTACTGTTTCTTTGGCTCTGTAGGAGAGCCATAGGGAAAATCTGGGGCCTGAAACCGGAGACACTTATGTGGATCTACACAGCGTTCCTGCGACCCAGGTTCACCTATGCAGCGGTGGTCTGGTGGAGCAGGGTTGAATGGTTTACTGTCAAGACGGGACTGGAAAGGATGAGGGGACTGATTCTGAGGCATTACTGGTGCTTCGAAGTCGACACCCACAACAACCCTGGGGGCACTGATAGGTTTGGAGCCCCTCCTTCTAACCATCAAGGCCATGGCTGCGAAGGCAGCCTGGAGAAAAAATATGGGAAATGATTGTAATACCTCGACAACAGTGGGGATACCAATCGATACCACGAGAAGGTTGACACTGAGCATGCTCAGGCACAAAATGTCCACTCGCCGCTATCTCTTCGACAAGAAGTATCGTATTAGCCTATCCACAAGAGAGGAATGGCTCAAGGGTGAGGCGTACCTGCCCCGTGATGGAGAAAACTAGTACACAAATGGTTCCAGGAACAGACAGAACGCAGAAGCGGGTATATATCGTAGAAGGTATGAAATGGGTTTCACAATTCGGATGTGGTCACAGTTCTACAATCTGAGATAATGCCATGCTCCAGTGCGCCTACAAGGCAGCGGAGTATGGCCGTTAAAGGAACATTCGTATCTGCTCAGACAGCAGGGCTGCTATCATGGCTCTGAATGGAATAACGCCCATGTCACGAGTAGTTTCGGAGTGCTTTGAGGCACTGCATAAGCTAGCGACAGACAACCGAGTCACTCTGCTTTGGATCCCTGGAGACAGTGGAATCAAGGGTAATGAGATATCGGACAGGCTAGCTAAACAAGCAGCAAAACAAAATTTTACTGGACCTGAACAAGTTGCAGGAATTTCCAGCAGGTTAGTCACTGAAGATATTAAGAGTTGGGTGACCGAGGAACATCAGAATGAGTGGAGTCTGGTGTTTGGCTGCAAACAAGCTAAAACAGTCCTAGGCTCAAAGTTAAACCCGCAACGAGCGACGGAACTACTCAAGCTCTGGAAGAAGGAAGTCAAAGTCCTAACAGAAATGTTTATAGTACACGGAAACCCCCGTTACCACAGCCGAGTTTTCGCGAGTTTAGTTTAAAAAGTAATTTATTTCGGTACAATACAAATTTTCGGTTTTTAATTTTTAGTAAAAAAAACTATCACTTTCATTAAATAATTTTCTTAATAAAAGTTGTGCGGCTCGCCGAGCCGCATATAGTCATATTTTTTGCGCTGTGAATTTTCCAAGTTGGTAATTTTCGGAAATTTTTCCGCCTTTCCGCCAGGCACACGGTACTGGGAGAGCGACTCCGAGCGCTAAGGACGTTATGGAATCCACACGCTCAATTGTTGAAACAATTTAATATGATTTTTATTAATATTCTCTTTGCATAACGCTAGAAATTTGCAGTATATTATGAAATTTTAAAGTTTTTATCCACTTATCATTAAAAGTGAGTTAAAGCTTTGTGAAATTTGAAAAATCGAATTTTTTTATTTTACAATTGCTTATGACTTTGCCTTAGATTATTATTAAGAGCCATAATTTTTACATTAATATTTTGAAAACATTAGCAAAAGAGTAAAAATATATCGCTGTGAAATAAATGGAACACTGTTTAATAAATGATACTTTTTAATGTTAATTTATTATTTGTTCGTAACTAAAAATTTGAAAATTGAAGAAAAAACCGCAATTTTCTAGCATTAGGGTAAGAAAAGATATTTGTAAACAATAACCCATTATTTAAACAATTATTTTTGTAAATTTACATTAATTATTACCCCAATAAGTAAAAGTTGGACCAAATAGGAAAATTTCAGAAGAAACTGCAACTCTCCAGCTTTATTGTAATAAAATATTGTTATACATAGTAATATATTGCTTCAAAAATTATTTTTTATAATTTTATTTAATCATTTCCTCTTTCTGATTGGAGGTAAGTTGAAGTCTTAGAAAAAACTAAGGATTTCTAGCTTTGCTTCAAACTTTAATAAATGGATATTCCGTTTTCTTAAATTGATGAAAATGATGTTGCTATAAAATTGATAAAACCTAAGGTCGGCTCCGCAGGCATGTAACACACGATTATATTCATGCATCTGATAAATAAAATATCGTGTGAATCATTAGAGAGAGGGACTTTGTTGACTTGTGTATTTATCAGTACTCGTCAATAAAGCCTTCCTTCACCTCGTTGTTGCGCAATATACTATCAAGTAAGAAGACGGAAGGAAGCATATTTGAAGTGAAATAGAAGCATTTAATTAAAATTTTTGAAACATATTTTCGAACAAATTTAACTTCAAGCTACAATTAAGTAATTTTTAGTTTGAACGTTAATTGTAACAAAATGTAACGCTTAATATGGACAACTTTATGAAAGCCTAGAATAAAATTATTGCCGACATGTGTTCCCAAAATTTCGCTTCACATTTCCTTCCTTTCATGTCTCATTGATCTAAACATTTAGCTTCGTTTGGAATCTTTTTTTAAATAAAAAATTACGCAGCAAGATGAAATCCGTACAATGATAATAACATGTTTAAACATGGATTTTGCTGAAGACGGAATTAATTTTCAACTTATGTCTCGAACTATAGCTTAAAAGATGTCGGATATCTTTTGCTTCCATATACACTATCTATTATCGCATTATTGATAAAAATGATTACCATCGGATGGAGTTAATAGAATAAGGCATTGCGTAAAACGTACCTTATGGTGATAAAATTAAGAAACTTTATATACTTTCCTTGAAGATAATAAGAGTCGGGTGTAGAACAGATCTAAAACTACTACATGTGGCTTCTGAAAGAAGAACATTGAAAACCGAGACCGATTTGGAATTTAAAATTGGCCCTGGAAATATATTTAAAACCTTTCCAACTACAATTCTTTTAAATGTGTTTTAAGAGAAGAATATCGTTTCAATGGATATCCAATCTGTTTAAAACTTAAACTTCAGGGTACGGACTGGGTTAGCAGAACCCGAGCAAATTTTGAAAGTAGTGCCACTTTGGAAGAAGTCAATGGTGGGGATCCGTACCGAAGTTGACAATGAGCCCTCATACTGGAATACGAAAACTTTGACGACGAAGAGAATGCGCGGGATTTTTGTTAGAATTTGGGCCCAGCAAAGAGACTTTTTTGGATAATGGCACAGGCGATACAAAAAACTCTCTAAAAGAACATCCACACGTTGTATGATAAATTTAGAAACCATTAAAACGATAGTGTTAATCTAAACGGATAGTGAGCTGTCTTGTCTATCAAATGAGGTTTATATAAATAACGAGAAAACGTTGAATAAATGCCCTGCCCTGTCGGTTGCAAAGACTACAGTAGTAGGGGCCACGGAGGAAGGCCCGTAAAAGTAAAACTTCAGATATTCGCTGAGTTTAAAGTCAGTGGATACAGGACTAAGGGGCATTTCTACTCGTGCCAAGACTACCTGAATACTGCATAATTGGGATTGACATAATAACTAAATTAAAAACTAACGTCGACCTAGAAAATAATGTAATTAGGTCAAAAATGTGGGACGAATACGTTCGCATTAAAATGGCAAGTCGCGCAGAGTAAAGGAAATCAAAAGTTTTGTACATAGATGAGGGGTCGCGTTATCCTTTGAAAACCGAGGACATAGAGAGTAAATTAAAAACATACATGGGGTTAAATGAAAGTTACAGACAATTATTTAAGAAACTGATACTCGAATTCAAAGACATTTTTGACAAAAAAACTCGTTAGAATTACAAACTATAGACCCAAATTAAAAGTCAAAGATGATAAACCATTCATTTGTAGGACTTATACCGTGCCATTGAAGCGGAAAGCGGATAGTAATGGACCTATCACACAAAAACCACCTCAACAATAATGGTAAGATCAAAGATTCTCTGCAAATAGAGAATAAGGGAGCGAGCGATCTAACGAATGCAAATGGGGATTAGGACGTAGCAAACCAGCATCATATTAAAGGTCATGTTTATAGGAAGAGGGATCGACAAGGCCACGCAGATGACTCCTCAAGAAGGAAAGAGCACGAGAGCAGTACACACATGTCACAGTCAACGCAAACGAGGGAAGCGAGCGACACGGGGCACTCGAATAGTTCAGGGACGCAGATTACAAGCGAAGAGCTGCTGATCAGCGACGTGATAGGTGAAATTTGTTCGGACTCGCAAGGGGAGCCGGTTCCGACCCGATCAAGGAGAAAGACACCGAGAAACGGAAAGAAGTAGGACCCGCAGAAGAAGAGAGTTAAGAGATCCCCAAAGCGGAAAGGGAAGACAGAAGGAGAAAAGTCAAGCGCACCTGGCGCAAATATTAAAGACACTGGGGTAGTATCAGGAATGGCCAAACCATTCGCTGAGTCCACGCCACGAGCGTCCACAATGGGGCTAACAAAGTTGAAATCCAAGCAGAGAAACAGAAGAGTAATATTAGTCGACCCACACAAAATTCAACAACTGCGTCAACGCATTGAAAGGAGACGTGAATTGAACAAGCTAAACAAGTAGGCGAAGAAAAGGGAAAGACAGGAGACGAAGAAGAGACTCAACTAAACCAATGGGTGAGAGGAAGTTAGAGCGTTCCCTAAAGTTGTAGCAACAAAGATAGAAGCAGACAATTGAGGAGTAACGGAAGTTAATGAGGACGGGCTTAATCCTTTCACCGAAGGCCTGAGATAATTCTGAATTGGAGTACTCAGGCGCCTAAACAAAATAGTTTAGTTTAAATTAATATTTTATTTTATTTTTCAAGGCCCACCCACGGCCATTATAAACGATTTGTAGGAGAGGGCTTGCTAGCGGAAGACGGCTTTTATTTTTCCCATAAAGGAATAAGACCTCTTTTTGGTGGGAGAAAGAACCTGTGATCATTGCGACGCGGCTTTTGGATGGATCAGATTAATAGTTCGAGGAATAGTTTAATAAGGAGAGCATTTTCATCAGCCATTCACTAATTATTAAAGAGGGGCAGACGTGACGTCCCGCTTCATACATTATTTGTGACGAACACGAATTATATATAGAAGCCGGTATCGTCAGGGCGTGATCGATATTCTCGGGCCACCAGCATAGATTTCCAGATCGGCCAAGCCAGATTAAAGATCGAGCGATTGAGCAGGCGGCCCCGGATACGCGGTCTTGACCAGTCCCCGCTGAACGTGGGGTTTTCACCTAGCCTCGTCATCACGGAGAAGCGTAGAACCATACGACGACGAGAATATATGCCCAGAGTCCACCAAGACGTTTCGCATTTTCTTACAGGTCCAATCCCTTCCTCCCAAATCAGGATATCCTCAGAATTAGACGACATTATTCTCATCAATAGGTGATAATTTCCACACGTCTGCGCCCAAGACTTCGGTCAACAAAGGGGTGGTCATGGGAACCAGTCAAGGGGGAAGGGCGGACCCAGGGACATCAGTAGCGCAAACTAGGCTGCGTATACCAGCTTGTAATACAAATAGATAGAAGGAAGGGGAAGTTTATACTTTCATAACGTTACTTGTAATTGTGTTTGACGCGATTATGGAAAGAGCGGATTAATATTATTTAGGCTTAGTATAGAGGATGATAAGCTGGGGGGTCAACATTAAAAAAAATGTAATACCTTCTCTGATGAGAATTTAAAACAAGTAGTGAAGCCCAAAAATCGTTAATACAGCCCATAAAAGCTCGACATTCTGGTACAACAAATTTGGGAATTTCGATTGTGGAGGTGCTAGCTTCATGAACCTTAGGAAACTCTTTTTCGTAGGTGGATGGGGCCTAAGTTAACCTCATTAATGCCTAAGAGTTTCATGTAATGCATTATTTGATGAATTTTTAAACATATTTGTTTAATTTGACACCCCAGAAATCCTACAATTTTAATGTACCTTGTTTTTTTTTAGTTCCTGTTTTCACAAAGGGGGTACGTTTTTTTACATTGCGCCGAGTTTCATAAATTGGATAGCTTTGGATAGCCCAAAAAATAAATAGAATTCTGATGTATTTCATTATCTCCAAGTTTTATTTGTTTTTTCTTGAAACTTTATCAGACACAAGTGAAAAAGGAAAGTCATTGAAAGTACATATTAGAGCATTCTTTCACAAGTGTAATTTTTAAAATAGAGAGATAGGGGGCGGGGTCTGTACAAAAGAGAGACTTCTGGAAATGGTCGACAAGGTTAACTTGCAGGCTAGCAAGTTGACTCAGAGCCTATCTAAGGACAGGTTTAACAAAACTTCGTGAACGAGAATAAGCTTGTCCAGAAGTACTACAACGTCTTCTCAGAGAAATACTCCACCGAAAAAGAAGCTTCTGGAGATGGTCCACGAGGGTACCTGGCAGGTTAGTGGGTTGACTCAGAGCCTGACGAAAGAGAGGTTTGCCAAAACCTCGTGAACGAGAAGAAGCTTGTCCATAAGTACCAATATATTTCTTAAGAGGAGCTTGCTCAGAAGCACCCTTATAATAAAAGAAAGGACTCTTGAGTAGTAAGGAAATTCATTCGTAGTAAAGTGATGAACTATGTATCAATTCCTTATCTACATTTGATAGAAAGATTCGAAACTCCCAATTGTCTTCGGCATCTTCTTAATTTGTGTTACGTTAATAGATGTTGTTGAAGAAGCTCACGCGTCCAGGAGGCATTACTATCGAAAAAGAATATTCATTACTACACTGGAGCTTCGGTTTATCGGAACCCGATTTACCGGATGAGGTAGTCAATAAGAAGCCATATCCAAGAAAGAGAAGAAGAATGGTTAGGAAAATCCCAATTTAACATCAAAGCCATTAGGACAAAGCTCGAATCCCATAGTAAACCGGTATCCGCGAGTATTTTCCACTCTAACCTGGGTGGAACCTCATTTCACGCACAAAGCAGTCCTTACTATTAAAATGGAACAAGCATTTAGGAGAGAATCGTTATTCTAGAACTCGCCAATGTCGTTTTTAGAGATTTCTTACTAAGGATACATAGTTTTATTTTTTTCTGATACTTTTCATTATTTTTCCTCAAACTGGTTTTCTTCTAAAAATTGTATTGACAGTCTGTTAAACTATTTTAATAATTTCATCTTTTTTGTTTGAAGAATGGGAAGCCTATATTTGCGGATGGGTTTCACGCAAGAGCTAAGAAGTCGGGTAGGGATATTGGCTGTTCTTATTTGAAAGTACAAATGGTACAGAAATGAAAAAAGGAACTGACC
This sequence comes from Acraspis erinacei, assembly GCA_035041075.1. Classification (NCBI taxonomy): domain Eukaryota; kingdom Metazoa; phylum Arthropoda; class Insecta; order Hymenoptera; family Cynipidae; genus Acraspis; species Acraspis erinacei. The sequence continues at coordinate 32,674,899 of JAWWLR010000128.1, read as the reverse complement.
ATTTTGTAGAGGATGATAATAAGCATTTAATTAATAGAAACAAAAATCAGTAAGAGTTTTTAGTTTTATTTTATATTACTGGGAATTCAAGTTTTCCTTTGATTTGATAATAACCCATATCCTCAGATATTTTACGATATCCTAGGGTATAAATGGAATGTCACGCCAATAATTCTTGCAGTAGGAATTAGCGATCTCTAAACTTAAATCAGTGGACTGTTTAACCATGAACTATAGACAGAGCCTCCTGGCATTATTATATAAACGTGACAGATAGGTGGGAGTTCTTGAGGATCGTAATGGTACAATTGGAAATCTGAAGCTGTATAATCTTCGTCATCAATGTAACGTAGTTCAGCGTATGTTGGACGATGCTGACGAGGATCATGACCGGGAACTACATGAAGTGGGGTGAGTTCCGATTTGAACTGATGGTTTGTTAACAATCGTATATAAGCGTGATAATTTGTAATATTTGCCGTTCTCTCAGGGCTTAGCCAGGTCCGTGCCATCCCGAAAGCCATTGGCTCGATGTTACCTCTATAACTAGAATTATCCGCCATTTTTACTTCAATGGTGTCTCGATGAATAAGTTGGAAACCACTCGCACCTAATTTTGTAAGAGAAAAATTTACATTTGTGATATTTTTAAACTTTAACAATCACATTGATTTTATGTTGTTTACATTTTAGAAAAAGTTCATTATGTTAAACCTCACTTTTCTTCAACTTGAACCAAAGCAATCTGTTAACTTTTCAGATTCGGCATATTCAACTTTTTCCAAAAAGTCTGCATTTAAGCCAGTTCAAAAAAAATGTTTCTACAAATTCAAAAAATATTAAATTGAGTAAAAATATTATTTAATTTTTTATTTTTACTATTGTCTAGTGGCAAAGACTGTGCATATGCACCAAATTTCCATAACTTTTGAATCAATAGGAAGTTTTTTTAAATCTTCAAATAAAAAAAGTGAGCAGTAGGTATTAGCCAATTTTACAAATCGTTTTGTGCAATATATGGATTTAAAATATTTAAAAAAATTTGCAAATATTTTTAATGATTTTTAAACAAATTTTAAGATTTCCCAAATCTTCAAAAGATTTACAGAGATTACAAAACAATTTTTAATGATGTAAAAGATTTCACGAAGATGTGAAAAAATAAAAGATTTCAAAATATTTTACACAAATTTTTAATATTTCATACTTTTATACACGATTGGAGCCCGAAATATCTCTTTTTATGTAATGAATCATCGTGCAAGCAATAAGTCTATTATTATTATTACCACATATTTACTTGGGTCATACCTATATCGACTAATTTCGGAAAAAATCAGATATGGTTTGGAAGCAAAATATTGATTGAGATCTAATTTGGATCGAATGTACCAAACATTATAGATATATTATATTATTATATTTACCAATATATTTAAAGATGACTATCATGATGAAGAGCAGAGTATACACGGCCTTCATTTTTTAGCAGTAGAGGAAAAGTAAATTACTATATTAATGAATAACAGTGTAACAAATAAGAATATTCTGGTGGCATATTAGACTGCATGTTATATATACTAGTCGTTATCTCATGGGTTATAAACATCGAGCATTTTTTTCTGCGATAAAGTAATTTGTATAATCTTTTGTACACCATCTTTCCATTAATTAGGAACAGGGTTTAAATATAATATTGTAAACCTTCATAATTTAAAAAAATCTGTCTAATAGAAGAACTTCGAGAATGGGGTTTAAATAACCAAATTTTCCCCAATTTTCTTCATATCTGTCCATTGTATTTTTTATCTCAACTTTACATGATAAGAGCTTCAATTTGATCGATCGCCGAAGAAAATCGGATTTGAAATAAAAAAATAATTATACTAACTAAAACATAGACTCTTTTAGTGAATTATTAATTAGGAGATGAAGCAATAGGTCAGCACAACTGCGATGTAGAACAAGATGCGGTAGAAAATTCAAATAACAAAGTCTGGATCACTGAGGTTAGAGTAATAATTTCGAAGCAGGAGATAGGCGATGAGAATTTGTTTCTTAAAGCCGAAGGAGCTTTAACAAAAGAGAATTAAAAATCACCAAATTACTGTTGTCGACGCTTCGACCTTTTTTTATTATTATTACACTATTAAGCCATTTCCTTTTCGGGGTATGCGTGACTCGCTCGGTGGGGAAGGTATTAGTATGAGACAGATGTTACATAATTTTTAGATTGATATACAATTCTCGTATTCTTTATTTAAATGACACGGTCGTTCCTCACAACTGCTCCGACCCAGGTTGCTGATCAATCTCTCTAACAATCACCCCAAGTGAAGATTCTCACAAAGTCTTCCTTCGAGGTTCACCACTTGGGTCCATTATTATCCCAGGTCTTTTGTTTTAGGCGTCATTCACTCTACTGACACTTTTATTAATTTTTTTTTAACTTTAAGTTTAAAAAAATGAACGCTTGACTAAACATGTGAACTTTGAACTAAAATTATGGAATATGAAATTTGAATAAGTTAAATTTTCAGATAAAAAATTACTTTCCATAAAAAATAAACTTAAAAAAAACAACTTTTAACAAAATATTTACAAAACTGCTGGTTAAATATTCCCTTATTATTTGAGTTTCAGAAAAATTTCTTTTGAAATTACTACTTCTATTCTAAAAGCTAATTGAAATACTTTCTTGCTCTAAAATTTTGAAGAGGATATTTTAAAATTTGGACCAATTCTGACTTGGAACAGGGATTTTTTTAAATTCCTTTTTTTAAATCCAAATGATAATTCTTTAAAAGAATTCTCGTTCGATGTCAAAAAATCCCTTTTTTAAGTGAAAGTATTTTTCTTTACGGAATCTCCATTTCTTAAAATAAAAACGATATGTATTTTATAACATTCCGTGTTTTAAATCAGAATAAATAAGTTGTAATCGAAAAAAACTCCATAAATACATTTTCTGGAAAAATTGGGAAAATTATGGTTTCTCTCTATGTTTTAAATATCATTAATTCTATTAGCAAACTGAAGTCAGCGAAAAAAATCTCAAAGTGCAAAAAGTTGGAAAAGGTTTTTCTCATGATGGTAAAAAAAATTCTTTCTCTCATCAAGTATAGGTATATTAAAATGTATGAAATTAGAATCAAGAAACTTGGCCATTTATTCTTGATCAACTTGATTCAAACTTCATAATCAATCATCTGCCATAAAACTCTAACTACGCAACACATTATAATTATTATTATATAAATAAATCTTATAAATAATATAATATAAATCTTGATAAATCATTAACATAAGATTATTGAAAAATGTTTTTCAGTTTTTTCTTTAATATTTGTCGAAGGTAATAAATATTAATAAGTATTTCAGACATTAAAGAAGGACAGTCAAAATAATTTCACCATCCCTCAAAATTTTCATTCTGGCCTGTTGGTCGCTGAGGGATCATTGCTAGGAAAATTTCTTTCGGCTTTTTTCTAAATTTAAATTTCAAACTAAATTATTTTTAATATATCGATTATGTATTATAGGAAAAAGTGCAAACTAAACTCTAACAGTTTAAATACCTCAAGGATTATGATTTTTCGTGTATTGTTTTATTTTTTATTGCTCATCTTTGTATGAAGATTTTAAAACAATAAGCAGTTTAAATATTTTTTTCAACTTGAATTACTTTTTCAATAATGAATATTTTTTCAAGGGTCTTTTCTTATTTTAAGAAGAGCGAACAGTAGATATAGAGTGTTCACTAAAAAAAATATAAAAATCTGAAGAGTCCCGGGACATAAGGGCGTAAGTGGCTAATTTCGGAAATTGATATTTTTTTTCTAAAAGTGATTATTTATTTTTGACTGTGCGTCTTTTGATTTTATAAAGCTGATCAATTGCTCGAAAATACATTTACAGACTCCACTAGTTACGTAAGAATGGTTTTTTTATAGTATAGTCCTTCTTCTTACGAAATATTTTTTCAATATTTGTCAACTGAACCCAAGGGATTTTAAATTATTTTAAAAGTCTACAAAAATAACCAATTTTCAAATTATTTTAAAAGATTGCAAGTGTTTAAAAATTACCTAGCAGGAATTCAGAGGGAATATTTATTGTCCAAGGAATTTAACAAGATTTTAAGGAATTTCAAGGAGTGTAATCGGATTTCCATAAAATTTAATGGATTTTAGAGGCTTGAAATCCTTTGAAATCTAATACAATTTTCGAAGACCTTAGACGAATTTCGAGTGATTTTAAGGCATTAAGAACGATTTTTCCGGATGTATCATTTTTAAGTCTATTGAAACAATAAGGAGGCCATATTGAGAAATTATTATCGTGACCTAGTCTGTTTCCATTTTCAAATATTTGCCGTCTAAATGTTTAAATAAAGTTGATAAAAATGAAAATTTTTTACAATTTCAAAATTATAATGTTTGAATTATTGTTAACCTAAAAATAAAAATAAAAATGGCGAACTAAATAAAAATAGAGCAAGGCACTGAATCTTTAAATAGTTTAATTTTGATCAATTTTTGTCATAACTATTTTTAACACATGAAAATTTTTAAAACACTTCAGAAAAATTGGTACTTATAATAATTGGAAAGACTTTTTGAATTAATTTAAAAGTTATGAGCTACGAGGAAATGATTTATTCTCTTGAATAAACTCAAACTAGAAAACAAGTTTTCAAATTCTAAAACTTGACAATATTATGTAGATTATGAAAAAAGTAAAGTTTGAATTTCTAACACTCTGCAATTATTAATTAAAGGGCGGGATGATAAAACAGCCCTTGAAACAATTTCTAACCCTCTTCCCGCTAAAATATGTTTTCCCCACTGTTAAAAATGTTTGGATATCTACAACACTTCTAAAACACGAAATTCGCGGAATTCATGGAATTCGCTGAATCGATGGAATTAAAGAAATTCGCGGAATTCAGGAAATTAAAGGAATGTACAAAATTGTCAGAATTCACGAAATTCACGGAATTCGTGGAATGCACGAAATTGTCTAAATTTATCGAATTGACGGAATTCATGGAATTCAAGGAATTAACGCAATTGTTGTAATCACGTTGTTTATGGAATCCAAGGAAGTCACGGAACTCATATAACGCCCGAAATTCGCGGAATTTACGGAACTCGTAGAATTTGCGGAGTTAATTGAATTAGTGGGATTCGCATAATTCATGGAATTCTCAGAATTCACGATGTTTACGAAGTTCATGGTATTTGCGGAATTCGTGGAATTGAAGGAATTTAAGGACTTAACGAAATTCACGGAGTTGATAGTATTGAAGGAATTCATGGGATTCAAGGAATTTATGAAATTCAAGGAATTTAATGAAATCAGGTAACATACTGGGTTTGTGGTATTCATGTAATTCACACAATTTAGGTAATTCACGGAATTAGCGGAATTCATGGAATTCGCGAGATTCCTGGAATTCACAGAATTCATGGACTGCACAACGGTATTCAATCAATTAACGAAATTCAAGGAATTTACGGAATCCAGTTCATTCACAGAATTCAAGTAATTCACGGGTTTATGCAATTCGAAGAATTAACTGAATTCGTGAAGGTCCTTAAGGTCCATGCATTGCGGGAAGTCCGTGATTTTCATGAATTCCATAAATTCTTTGACTTACGTTCATTCCATTAATTCTTTGAATTTCGTCAATTCCTTCAATTCTGCGCATTGCGTGAATTCCTTAAATTCCTCGAATTTCGTGAATTCTAGTACACTTTAAACCATTTCCCTTTCGGGGTAGGCGCGAATCATTCGGTGGGAAAGGGAGTAACGTGAAGAAGGGATTATAGAATTTTTAGATTGATCTAGAATTCTCGTGTTATTTATTTAAATAACACGTTCGTTCTAAAACACTGCTTCGACCCAGGTTGCTGAGCAGTATCTCTAGCAATCACCTCAAGTGAAGATCCTCACAAAGTCTTCATGTGAGGTTCCCCACTTGCGTCCAATAGTATCCGCGGTCTGCCTCTGGGCACGCTACCATTTACTTCACCTTGATACACCTGGTTCGTTATTCGTCCTTCCTTCATTCTCTCAACATGCGCGAACCATCTTAACCGATTTCTTTCCCATGTGTCAACTAGCATCTCTTCCGCACGACATTCTTTAAGGACTATCTGGTTGCTCCCTTTGTCCAGCAGAGTTTTATGTCCATGTCTCACTGCCGCATAGTACAATCGGTACAAATATAGAGTTATGTATTGCCATTTTACCCTTATTTGATATATTCTTGCTTCTGATAAGGGGCCTTGCTCTACCAATAACCTTCTTACCTTCGTTTATGCGTCTGTCTAACTCCTCATCTATCTTCCTGTCCCTAGTAAATAGGCTACCAAGGTATATGAATTTATCAACTTGTTCAATTCTCTCATAATTTAATACATTCTTTGTCGAAAAGAGTCATTTTTAAACACTTGTCCACGAATAATATAAATAGCCATGAAGGCATCATGCATACTCTTCTAACTCCTTGCATAATATCGACAGTCACGTAATTTCCATTTACTCCGTACTCTTTCAGGATTTCCCAAAGTCTAGCTTGTCAAACGCTTTTTTTAGGTCCACCAATTCCATTAAGACTTTTTTTCCTTCTCTCAAACTTTTTTGTTTGATTTCCTGAAGCTAAATATTCGATCCGTACATCACCTCTTTGGCATAAACCCACTTTGGACTTCCCAAATATTTTGTTCTATTATTTCCATTACCCTACGAATAAGTATTCTGGTCGCTTCTATTTACATTTCTTTTATATACTGGCACGATAATCGCTGTTTTCCAATCGTCTGGGACTTCTCCCATCTCAATGCATATATTTATGAATTCGCACAGTTTATGTTGTATGTATTCGTCACCGTGTTTAGGCATTTCAGCGTTAATACCGTCTACCCCGGAATCCTTACCGTTTTTCAAGTTTTCAAGTTCCTACAACTGCGGTACCACACACTTCGATCGCACATCTAATAATGATATCCCGGACCTTCGTCCATTTGCCTTCTATATCATTGTTTCTTATAAGCATCCCCCAAGTTGCCCTATCTATATTTTCGATTATCTTATTTGTTTTGCTTTCTTGATTCTCTTTTTTCTCCATCACTGACCTAAGTTAACTTTGGAGATCAGAAGGTAATGATCAGTATTTCATTTAGAACCCCTCATGGCCCTTGTATCTTTGACTAGCTCTCTTAGTCTTTCATCCGCAACAACAAAGTCAATTATACTGTGGCTTTTTCCTTTAGACCAGATGCACGTGTGGATCATTTTATGCCTTAACCAAGTATTTGTAGTAAACGGACCCTTTCGAAGCATACGCCAATTAAATTATCTTCGCTATAGTTCGTTCTTGGATCCCCAAAATTACCTAGTACTTATTTCTGTATCCTGATTTTGGACGCCCATCCATCCAGTCATATCTCCTAGTGGAATTATTCTTTCCCCATCATCATAAATAATTATGGTGTAAATAAAAGTGTCTCAGAAGTAGTCTTTTACTTCTCTGGGATCACTATGAACTGGTGCGTAGCATGCTATGATTGATAATCTTTTGATTCCTACATTTATTCTATCCCATAGCAGTCTGGGAGATACGAAATCATTATCTCGGAGATGCTGCTTCGCGCTTTCATTCAAAATTAGACCTACTCCTTGCCTACCATGTGATTTACTATCTACTGCTGATCATATTTGTGTCCTTACGTTCATAGTTTCTCGTAATTCTTTTACCTTAAGATCATTCGCCCCCCCTAGCATTCGAATTACCCAGTCTCTATTCCTCGTCTGAAACTTGACCTTTACATTTACCGTGTGCATGTCTTTGGTCAATTAAAGTTCCAGTCCTTTCCGAGGCAATTTAATATTTTTATTATTGATTGTTTAGGTTATACGCGCAACTACCACCTTTATGCTATAAGTTTATATTGGCAGTCGCCTTCAGGAGCGTTATATTATATGGGAGTTCATGTAATCCCATCTTTTAATACGAATGTTGAATCCTAGATTCTTCCTTATATCTTACGGTCCACATAAATTAAAGTAAAATTGAGAAAAAAACCATTTTGTAACTTAAAGTTTATTTGATTAAAAAACTCCTCTCTCAATCTTTTACGTTTCTGTACAATGCGTACCTGTTTCGAGAGGTTGTAACCTGAATAATTATATTTGTACAATTAATGATATTAAGAAGACCAATCATGATAAATAATTACGTAACGTAATATAAATTTACCTGAGTTATGAAAGTTTGAATTTATCAAATACATCAGATTTGTGTCATAGAGTAAGAAGCAAAATAAAAAAACCATGTCATTGGAAATTTTCCAGTCAATATTTTTCATAAGTCAATTAAAAAAAAATAAATATAGGTTATAATAAAGTCTAAAAAAATTAAAGAAAGTCACTTCGGTTTTAGGCATTCCAATAATAGGGCTAAGGTGCCAAGAATTGGTGCTCTTACCCTAATTATTTTTTAACTGAAAATGTAACTATTCAATTTTTGGTTGAAATATAACCTTTTTTGGTTGAAAATTTAATTATATGGTTAAAAATTCATGTATTTTGTTGACCATTCGCTTTCATTGGAAAAATATTAGTCTTTTTGTTCGTAAATTCATTTCTTGGGATGAAAATTTCACTATTTTGTTGAAAATTCCATTTTTATCCGAAAATTTAACTAGTCTATCCCTTATGAAAAAGAAGTATTGCTAAGTATTGGATCTAATGCTCTTTTCGCGAATAAGTATTGGAAGTCTAACACTTTTTCGCGAAAAAGTGTTAGACTGCAATTTCATTATATAGTAATTATAAAAAGCAATTAGACGAAAAATGAAGCAGTCAAAAAGTTTTGTTTAAATTTTTTATATTATTCAACTACAGCTCGCTGTATTGAAATATAGCTTTCTTATTTTCTCTTGAAAATAGTACTAAATAAATTGATTTTTATTTTTTAAATTTTGAACAGATTTTCTAAACATTGATTTTAAATGAGATTTTAAACTTCAATATAATATTAAACATTAAATTCAAAAAATTCAAGCTGAAATTCTACCAACAATTAAATTTTTTATATTAAAATTAATTTCAAATTCGAATCTAAAATGTGAAAAATTACGTTTCACAAATAAATAAAATTCATTGCACACTAAAATAATACAATCATGTATTCCATAATTCTGAATAATTTCCTCATTCATTCATACGATAAAATCGAGAAAGTATTAATTTTGTTAAATAAAAAATTTAATGTAATTCAATTTTTAATTATAAAAACCATTGATGTTTTTTAAAATTTAATGTTAATAATTTGCATTATTATTATATTTTCAAAAAATATTAAATAAAAATAAGCAATTAATTTAAAATTAATTCAAGTTTTAATTAAATAATTAATCCAAATTAATTAATTATTAAGCGTGAGAGGCATAAAGGTCAAACGGACCTTGGCCTGCCTGCGTATGTATATGGATGAAAGGATCCCTATAAACGGGCTCTCCAGGGTGGTTGCAAAGGATCTCTATAAAAAGGCTCTCCTGGTATGTATGATTGTAGTATGATAGGAGGGTGAATTAGCCTAGTTAACACGGGCCTTCTGGATCCCTGGGTCGAGGTCCCTCCCGGGCTGATTTCAGTTTGGAATCGGCACGGGAATGACCTGCGGCCCGCACAGCGACCAAGAAACAGCCCTCCGTTGGTATGGTGGCCTGCGAACGGGTA
>JAWWLR010000128.1:32609660-32623597 GCA_035041075.1 Acraspis erinacei | reverse complement strand
GTGTATCAAGGTAAAGTAAATGGCAGCGTGCCCAGAGGCAGACCGCGGAAAGAATGGTTAGAATGTGTGAATGAGACTCTAGTTAGAAGAGACATAAGAAGCCACAGAAACACGAGAGCCTGCATGAAAAATGCATGGACGTGAAAGTAGCTAGAGAAGCATGCCAGGACAGAAAAGTATGGCAGCAAATAGTTAATAAAAAGAGGGTCAGTAGAGACAATGTCGCCTGAAACAAAAGACCTTGGATACTAATGGACCCAAGTGAGGAACCTCACATGCCGACTTTGTGAGGATCTTCACTTGGAGCGATTGCTAGAGAGATTGATCAGCAACCGGGGTCGGAATGAACTTGTTATTTAAGTAAATAATATGAGAATTCTAGATCAGTCTAAAAATTATATAAGCCCTTCCTCACACTATTCCCTTCACCACCAAATGAGTGACGCCTACCCCGAAAGGGAAACGGCTTAATGATATAATTGAGGTTTTGCACACAAATATTTTAGAGATTTTCGAAACATCTCGTTACATCAATATTTTACATTCTGATCATTTATCATTGAGAAAGTATTAGAATTGTCCGAAATTTGACACCAGCGTTTTTTAACGAATTTCTAGGTTTTGAGACGGCTTGATTAAAAAAGTGAGCGCATTTTGAAAATTTTTGAGATAATTTTTTTCTGAATTTGAAAATTCTATGTACGGATATTTATAGTATTAAACAAGACGTACAATTCATCCTAATGACTTTTTTTGATAAAAAGAAAATTCTGAGAGTTATAGCATTTTCAAAATTTTAAAAATCAATCGAAAATCCAAATTTTAAACCAAATAACGCACGATATGAAAAAATTCAAGAAAAGAAAAAAATTTCCTTTTTGGTAAACTTTACAAAATCATCATAAAAAATTGTTGTATTTTCTTGGAAAGTCGAAAATTGAAATTTTCATTCTACCAAAAATAACGAAAAAAAATTTCATTTTTTTTTTAAAATAGGCAGGATACGAAAAAAGATGAATTAACAAAAGATCTGATCCCAAAAAAGATCCACAAATTTGTTAAGAATCAGTTCTTGATAGTACGCGTACTTTTTGTTTTATTCGTGAACAAAAACATTGTAAATACAAAAAATATAATAAAAAATTTGAAGACAAACGAGACAAGTTACGAAAAAAGTGATTTAACAAAAATTGTTTAATCGAAAAAAGAGTTACAAATTTGTTATGAATCACTTTTTGATAGGACACGTAGTTTTTATTTTATCATAAAAATGGGATTAAAAATAAAATGCAAAATTTTTGGAAAAACGACAAAAGGTACGAAAATAAATTAATAGAAAAATTATTCATCCAAAAAAGAGGCACAAACTTTTAATAATTTATTACATTCTGATCATTTATGATTGAGAAAGGATATGAATTGCCCGAAACTTGACACCACAACATTCACATTTTGAACAAAACGACGCAAAATATGAAGAATAAAAGTCTCTAAGAGAAGGTGTAGCTTTTAAAAAAATCCTACAAAATGTCTTAACCATTTTTAAAGGGACATGTAATTTTGTTTTTATTTATCGTAAGTAGTATGCAGAAAATCGAAAATTCCAATATTACGCCAAAAGACGCGAGATATGTAAATATCTAAAAGAAAAATTTTACGATAATTTGCTCTATCAATAAAAAATAATATGAAAACCAAAATCCTATTCTTAGCATAACAACGGGAGATAGAGAAAAATTTCTGAAACGTGATTTTTGAATTTGAGCAATTATTTCAAATTCTCACATAAACCCAAATAATGGTGTCTAACCTCAAAATAAAATTTTCAAGTCCCAAACATATTGTAGGTAATTAACTTGTAAATTTAAAGAAGATTACAAGAGGAAAAAAATACGTGTTTAGAATAAAATATTCGAATACAATTATTTTTAACGTTAGCTTAGGAAAAATTAAAAACTCATAAAATTTTACATAATATTTGATTGTCTTTATTTCAGTCTACAAAATAATTACAAAAAACTACCTTGAGATCTCTTTAAATATTCTATATCCCTTTATTCAAAATACATTTCAAATCAGGCAGGTTTTACGCTTTTTTAGAGGAAATGAGGCACTGCATACATTTTCTATTTGGAAAAAAAATCATTATCTTATAATCTGTTAGTGTTTATTGTCATCTTTAGAAATTTACAAGGAAATTTAAAAAACGTTCAAAATTAAGAAATTGGCCGCGGTTTTTCTGAAAATATTAAACTTTTTTTTCGTAAATCTAAGCTTTCTAATCAGAAGTTGCTTTTATTCTCTAAAATATTTAACTGACTCTCTGAATTTCAAAAAAAAGAACTGTTTTATAAGCTTATAATTGAAAAATGGGTAAAATGCATGGTTTTCATGAGAAATTTCAGTAGATTTGTATGCTTATAATTTTTAAAAGTCAAGGAGACATACAGCTTAAGGATGAATCCGCACCACCAGAATCTTGGTAAAGGTACAAAGAAAAATTTCTAGAAGTACCGATTCAGGGATCGGTCCCCTAACCTCTAAGGTGAAATCCGAGTAAAAACAATTGAAACTCAAGAGAATTTAACATCTCTGGAAACCAGAAATATTTTAAACCTGTTTTTTGAGCGCGGGTAATCAAGCTTCGTGTCATTTAATTACATATTAATTATACTTCTTCAGGATTCCAATACGCTACTTTTCCGCAATGTAGCGATTGTGAATTCCAGAAGAGTTTATTTTAGATCTACCCTATTATAGATATCATTGAATTATTATTTCTATTAATCGTAATTGTTATTGATTCGCTGCTTCTTTTGCAGTTTTAAACTATGCAAATGAATTAGAGTGTTGAAAAGTTTTTATTATAATACGAGCATTTTACATGGATTAAAAGGTGGAAGAAATTCATAGTGGGATTTTTGCAACATTTATTAGAGCTCGAATAATATTACTAATTATTTTACATAAAAAATTACTTGTGCAATATTTATATAACGACTTTACTTAGCACTTGTAGCATTTCTTGTTTTAAAAGTGGCGCTATTTTTATATGCGCACATGCATCTGCGCATGTTGAGGAAAATGTTTGAAAAAGTAATATCTGCCACAATTTTGACCACCAAAAATCAAAAAGCACCACTTAATGAACACCAATTGTGCTCCAAATGATAAAAAAATAATAATTTTTGGAAAACTAAAAAAAAATTTCAGATTCAAAAACTACAGTTTTAAAATTTAGACCACCAAATATCAAAAACCACTACCTTATAATCACCAAAAGACCACAAAGTATTCCATGAAAAAAAATTAATTTCCAAATGTTGGAGTGCCGAGGTTTTTTACGTAAAATGTCTAGTTTTTTCACTGAAGATATTCTACTTACCCAACCCTGTTTTTGATCAGTCTGACACTTTCCTGAAAGCTGATCGAAATCCACGTGGACTTGGTCTCGGAATTGCGAATTAATTTTTGCAAATTTTAATAAAAATGGTCTTGGAATTGGATCTTTTTCGCGAAGACAAGGGATTTAATCCCCAGAAAATTCGAGATGATCAGAAAAAACGCTTTAAGGATGTTGGTTTGGTAGACACCGTTATCGAAAAGGACACACTTTGGAGACAGCTGCGACATCGAGCCGATGGTTTAAATAAACTGAAAAATGTATGTAGCAAAGAAATTGGAGAGAAGATGAAGAAAAAAGAGCCGGTGGGCGATGATCAACCTCCTCCGCAAGAAATTTTGGACGATTTGGACAAGATCACCTCGGATAACCTCAAAATTTTGACGGTCAACCAAATTAAAAAACTTCGGGATCGAATTGATGAGGAAATTGGGAAAAATAGTGCTTCTTTAGTTCAAGTAGAGGCGGAAAGAAATAATGCTCTTAGGGAAATTGGAAATCATCTGCATGAATCTGTTCCAGTCAGTAATGACGAGGATGAAAATAAGGTTAGTTTATAAAATAATGTTTTTTTTTTTTCGTTTTTCGCGTTGAGTTGACAGGCACATTTTACAAATTTCCGAAAAGCTTTCAAACTTTTTAAATATTTCTGTTCTATTAGGAACTTGAAAAATTGCTAAATATCTTTTAAACTAACTGGAATTATCGAAAAAAATTTCTTCCAAATTTTGTCTTGAAATCTTCAAGAAAGGATTTTTTGTGTTGTTTTTTTTTAATCTTTAAATTTTAAGTATTTTTTGAAATTTTTTAAATTTTCTAGACGTTTTTAAAAATAATTTGAATTTTTCTCGAATGTTTCAAATATTTTTAAATATTCAATAATTTAAGTTAATGAATAAAAATAAAATATTTAAAATTTACAAATTGATTCATTTATTTTAAACAAGAAAATTTATTTTCTACTATAAAAGATGAATTTTCAACGAAAAAATGGTTGAACCTTCATGCTAACAGAGGAATTTTCTTTACAAAAATTGAATTTTCAAAAAAAAATATGACTGAATATAAAAAAAATTAATTTTCCACGAAACTGATGTATTTTTACCCAAAAAAATTAAATTTCAAACAAAGAAAATTATTTTTTACACCAAAAAAAAGAGAGTTTTCAACTAACAAAGATTATTCTCAAAACAATTCAAGAATTTACATTTTCACTTATAAAATTAATTTTAAAACAAAAAAAAAGCTGTTCCATTAAACAATTAAATTTTCAATCGAAATGAAAATTAATATTTTTTTATTGAAAATTTAACTTATGGGTTAAAAATTGAACTACTTGGTTAAAAAATTATTTTTTTGGTTGTAGATTCAAAATATTATTTTTAAATTTGTCTTTTTTGGTGTAAAATAATTTTTTTTGATGCGAAACTAATGTTTGGATTTTAAATTAAATTTTCTGTGGAAAATTCATATTTTCGGGTTAAAAAATTCAAATTTTTTGTAGAAAATTCGTCTTTTTTGGATGAATTCAACTGTTCTTATTTTAAATATAAATATTTTTGTTTAGAAACATGAACTATTTTCTTGAAATTTTATCTTTTTTAAATAAATTAAATGGTTTTTAATTTAAAATAAGAAATTTTTTGTTGAAATATCAAATATTAATTTTTTTTTAAATGAAACTCCTTTGTCAAAAAGCCATTTTTTTCTGGTTGAAAATTCATATTTGTAGTTGACAATTTAACCTTTTTCGTAGAAAATTAATCTTCCTGGCAGAAAATTCATATTTTCGGGTTAAAAAATTAACCGATTTCTAGAAAATTCGTCTTTAATATTTATTTTATTGTTGTTGAAATTTGAACTATTTGGCTGAAAATTATTCTTTTTTGTTCGAGAATTCATCAATTCTGTTCAAATTTGAAAAAAAAGTTTTAACTAGATTTTTTTTGTAGAAAATTTACGTACTTAGTTGAAAATGTACTGGGTTTCAAATAAACTTTTTTGTTAAAAATTCATATTTTCGGGTTAAAAAATGATCTTTTTTTTCTAGAAAATTCGTCTCTTTTTGAAAATATTTAATGGTTTTTTGTTAGAAAACAATCTTTTCTGGTAGAATATACAACTATTTTCTTAAAAATTTGTCTTTTTTGAATGAATTTAATTGATTTTTTAAAATTTAAAGTTAACAATTTTTGGATTAGTTTCAACTATTACATTTTTTGTTTAAAACTCATCTTCTTTTATTGAAAATGCAACTAATTGGTTATAAGTTTAACTCCTTTTTAAAAAGTCCTTTTTGTTTTTGAACATTCATTACTTTAGTTAAAAAAATTTCTTTTTTAGTAGAAAATTAATCTTATCGGTAAAAAATGCATGTGTTTTGTTGAAAATTAAACTAATGGGTATAAAGGTAACTTTTTTGTGGTTTAGTTTTGGTTTAAAAGTTGATAGTTTTTAGTTGATCAATTTTATATTGCGTTTGAAGAAAAAATCAAGCACGCTCCCAAAAAAATTCCCTGACTTTAAAAAAACTTCGGGGAATTTTTTTAAAGTCAAGGAATTTTTTTGGGAGCGTGCCTATTTTTTTTTTAATTTAATATAAAATTGGACAATGATTTTTTGTAAAAGTAGCTTTGTATTACTGTATTTAACTATTTTGTTGAAAATATAAAATAAGATTAATTTTCCACCAAAAAGAACGATTTTTTAACCAAGCTACTTTGATGAAAAATCATTGTTCAATTTTATATTAAATTTAAAAAAAATAGGCACGTTCCCAAAAAATTCCCTGACTTTAAAAACCATTCCCCGAATGTTTTTTAAAGTCAGGGAATTTTTTTGGGAGCGTGCTTGATTTTTTCTTTAAACGCAATATAAAATTGAGCAACAATGCTTTTTTGTAAAATTAGTTTTTTATTACTGTATTTAACTATTTTGTTGAAAATTCTTTTGTTTTTTTTTTAGTAATTCTTTTAACTGAAAATTTAACGATATTATTTTTGGTTTAAAAGTCGATAGTGTGTAATTTAAAATTTAAGTATCTGTTTAAAAATTCATGCATTTTTTTAAAAATCATTGTTCAATTTTATATTGCATTTAAAGAAAAATCAAGCACGCTCCCAAAAAAATTGACTGACTTTAAAAAACATTCGGGGAATTTTCTTAAAGTCATGGAATTTTGTTGGGAGCGTGCCTATTTAAAAACACAAATTATTATCAATTATTAACAAATTATTATTATTAATTATTATTAAATTTAACAATGATTTTTTTTAAAAGTAGCTTTGTATTGCTGCAGTAAACTATTTTGTTGAAAATTCCTTATTTTTTTGTTTGATATTCATTTTTTGATCTGAAAATTTAAGTATCTGTTTAAAAATTCATGTATCTTGTTAAACATCATTGTTTTTCAATTTTATATTGCATTGAAAGAAAAAATCAAGCACGCCCTCAAAAAATGCCATGAGTTTAAAAAACATTCGGGGAATTTTTTTAAACTCATGGAATTTTTTTGGGAGCGTGCCTAATTTTTTTGAACTTAATATAAAATTGAACAATGATTTTTTTGTAAAAGTAGCTTTGTATTAATGTATTTAACTATTTTGTTGAAAATTCATTATTTTTTTTGTTTGATATTAATTTTTTGATCTGAAAATTTAAGTAGCTGTTTGAAAATGCATGTGTTTTGTTAAAAAAAATCGTTCTTTTTGGTAGAAAAATAATCTTATTTTATATTTTTTTTTGTAAAAATTGAACAGTTAGCAAATTTTTAAAAATTCATGTAGTTTGTTAAAAATCATTGCTCAATTTTATATTGCGTTTAAAGAAAAAATCAAGCACGCTCCCAAACAAATTCCATGACTTTAAACAAAAATTCGAGGAATTTTTTTGGGAGCGTGCTTCATTTTTTCTTTAAACGGAATATAAAATTGAACAAAAATGATTTTTTGTAAAAGTAGATTTTTATTACTATATTTAACCATTTTGTTGAAAATTCTGTTATTTCTTTAACTGTTCAATTTTATATTGCATTTAAACAAAAAATCAAGCACGCTCCTAAAAAAATTCGGGGATTTTTTTTAAGTCAGGGAATTTTTTTGGGATCGTGCTTTTTAAAGACTTGAAAAATTAAAAATTAGAAGCTTTTAAAATCGAAAATTTTTGATAAAAAATTTTTTTATTAAATCAACTGTGAATATAAATTAGTTGGTGATTTTTAACATTTTATTGTTACTTTA
This sequence comes from Acraspis erinacei, assembly GCA_035041075.1. Taxonomy (NCBI): domain Eukaryota; kingdom Metazoa; phylum Arthropoda; class Insecta; order Hymenoptera; family Cynipidae; genus Acraspis; species Acraspis erinacei. Next base: position 32,615,956 of record JAWWLR010000128.1, on the reverse strand, counting down.
ATCAAATTATATAATGAAATAATCAAATAATTGCAATTAAAGGCTTTTATTTAAATTTAAATATAATTTCAATCTAAAAAATTCCATTAAAAATTTTTTTTAACTGTTTTTAACTGTTAATTTAAAATTAGTATTTATAAATTAAATATTCAAAATTAAACAAAAACTAAACTCTGGACCTTACAATTTTAATTGTTTTATTTAAAAAAAATTTAATTTGTAAGTCAAATTGTTAAATTTTTATATATATACATAACAATTAAACATCTATTATTCTTAGAAAATATAATTTAAATTTTGAAATTATTTCAAAAAATTTAATATTATATATTTTTTAATAAATATAGATGTTGCCAAATTTCGAACAAAAAATTTAGTAGCTTTTTAAGAATTTTGAAAGGCTTCAGTAGAGTAAAAAATATTTTCTAGAAAAATTGAAAATTATTTTTTATGTGGAAATATTAATTTTGAGCGAATATTTAAAAATATTCAGAAAGATTGAAAAAATTAACAAAAATTAATGTGGAATATTTTAAGAAACTTTTTTCATTTTGGCAGGATTTAAAAAAATATATTTAGGAAAAATTCGAATCATTTTAAAAGATGTTTCGAAGCTATGGAAAAATTATGAAAATAATTAAAAATTAAAAAAAAATTTAAACTACATGTAAATTTTTCATAATTTTCAAATAAAATTTTGAAGCAGTTTAAGGATTTTTAAACTGATTAGAATAAAAATAATTTAGCTTTTAATTTTAGAAGTTTTCAATTTATAAAAAAAAAGTAATCATTCAGTTTTTAATTTGTCTAGCTTAAATTTGCCTAAAATGATATAATTTTCTAAATTTTTTAAATTTTATTGACTGAAAAATGTTTTTTTCTTTGATTAAAACGGCCGCCCTGAATTATTCCGGTATGAAGTTTTTACAAAATTATTACAATATTTAATTGTAAAATTGCTAAACTGTAACGTTATATTTTATAATTTTCGATACTTGGTTTTCATATGTGTTTTTTTTTTCTTTTCTTGAAAATTTTGGGCAATTAGGTAATCGGCAAAGGTAGTGAACAAGAAGGCGACAAAACGGTTGAAGAAAAATTCTTAATCGCAACTTCCGAGCAGCCAATCGCGGCATATCATCGGGGGGAATGGATTGCAGAAAATGGACTGCCAATCCGATACGCCGGACTTTCGACCTGTTTTCGACAAGAAGTTGGCTCCCACGGAAGAGACACTCGCGGAATATTTAGAGTTCATCAATTCGAAAAGGTAAGATTTATAAAAAAAATTACAACTAAAAAGTCTACTTAGGTATATTATTTTCCAGTTATGGTTTAAAAAAAAATCAAGCACGCTCCCAAAAAAAATTTTTGGGAGCGTGCTTAATTTTTTTTATTTTTAAATTTAATATAAAATTGAACAATGATTTTTTTAAGTAGCTTTGTATTACTGTATTTAACTATTTTGTTGAAAATTTCTTTTTTTTTGTTTGATATTAATTTTTTGATCTGAAAAAAATTTCAAAATAAAAAATTAATTTTTTTAACCGAATAGATCAACTTCTAACAAAAAAGTGAAATTCGAATCTTCAACAAAATATATAAATTTTCAACCAAAAAGATTAATTATTAACGAAAATTATGAATTTTTAACCAAAAAGTTGAATTTCTACCCATAAGCATGAATTTTCAACCAAAAAAATTATTTTTCTATAAAAAAAGACGAATTTTTAACAAAATAAATAGATCAACTTCTAAGAAAAAAGTGAAATTAAAACCAAAGAGATTAATTTTCTAACAAAAAATCGAATCTTCCAAAATTTTTACCAAAATGTTAAATTTTTAACGGAAAAGTTTAATTTCTAACCAAAAGCATCAATTTTCATCCAAGAAAACAAAATAAATAGATTTTCACTCACCGAAATAAATTTTTAATGAAAATAATAAATTTCCCACAAAAAAGTGAATCTTTAATAATAGTTAAATTTCGAACCCAAAAAATAAATATTCAGAAAATAAAATTAATTTTCTACCAGAAAAAGACGAATTTTTAACCAAAAAGATGAATTTTCAGGTAAGATGATTAATTTTCTTTTTAAAAAAATTAACTTTTGACAAAATACAATAATTTTTAATGAAACAGTTCAATTTTCAACTAAAAATGATAATTTTTAAATCGAAAATTGAATAGACTAAGAAGATTAATTTTCTAGCAAAAAAGAAGAATTTTCAAAATAAAAAAAAAACCTGAAATTTCAACCACCATTAATTTTAGACAAAAATGCATCATTTTTTAACCAAATAGTAGTAATTTAAGTAGTGTTTAAATAGTAGCATTTAAAGAAAAAATCAAGCACGCTCCCAAAAAAATTCCCTGACTCTAAAAAAATTTGGGGAATTTTTTTGGGAGCGTGCTTAATTTTTTTTTTATTTAATACAAATTTGAATACACACATTTTTAACCAAATAGTTCAGTTATCAATTAAAAAAAAATTATTTTCAACCAACAAACGAGGAATTTTCAACAAAAAAGTTTAGTTTGTAACAAAGAAAATTTTGTTCCAAAAAATGAATTTTCAACCAAGGAATACATTTTTAATCAACAATAATAATGTTTCACCAAAAAAAAAAAAAACGAATTTTCAACTTGATATGTTTATGAGTTTTCAACATAATCAATAAATAAATAAATTTTCAAACAAAGAAATACATTTTAAGAAAAATGACGAATCTTTCATCGAAGAAAATAAATTTTGAACCACGAACATTGATAATTCTCTACCAGAAAAATTAACTTTTGACTAAATATTATAACCAAACAGATTAATTTTCTACCAAAAAACACTAATTTTAACAAAATACATGAATATCCGGCTAAAAAAAATTTGAACTAAAAATGGAATAGTTAAATTTTCAATTAAGAAAATTAATTTTCTACCAAAATGATGAATCTTCAGCCAAAAAGATTAATTTTCTACCAAGAAAGTTGAATTTTCAACTAAAAAGGTAAATTGTATATTTTTTATTTATTTATATTTATTTTATTTATATTTCTACAAAAAAAAGAATTTTTAACCAAATACATCAACTTCTAACAAAAAAATGAAATTAAAAATCAGAGATTGATTTTCGAGCAAAAAATTTGTATCTGAACCAAAATATATAAATTTTCAATCAAAAAGATTAATTTTTAACGAAAATTATGAAACTGTCTCCCAAAAAATGATTATTTAATCAAAATATAGTACTAAAAGAATAATAATTTTAAATTTAAAAAATAATTTTCCACAAAATAGTTGAATTTTCAACCAAAAAAAATAAATTTTCAACAATAATGATGAACCTTTCACCCAAGAAAATGAATTTTTAACTAAAAAGTTTAATTTTCTACCAAGAAATTCGAATTTGCAGCTAAAAAGGATCATTTTTAAACCAAAAATCGAATAGGTTAAGAAGATTAATTTTCTACCATCAAACGAAGAATTAAAAAAAAATAGTTCAGTTTTTAACAAACAAATTTTTAAGCAAAAACAAATTTTTATAAAAATTGTTAAATTGTCAACCAACAAGATTAATTTTCTCCTAAAAAAAGACGAATTTTCATCTAAATACCTGAATTTTCAACTGAAAGAAAGTAACTTTCAACACAAAATGGAATAGTTTCTTTTCAGAAATAGTTTCTTACCGCTTGGAACCTTCGCTGTCAGTGCTTCTTCCTTCACGAGTTCCTGCAATTTTACAATTTAATTTGCAATTTTATTCGCAAAATTTATTCTTTTTTTTCTTCAATTTTCACCAGCCCTGTGCATCTGAAATCAAAATGGTACCTTGCTATCCTAAGTTGATTAGTTCCTAATATCTCCAGCGCGGCGTTAGTTGTCCCACCGCTACCTATTTTTGCATTTTAGGACATGGGACTAGACCACCTATTAAAAAATTTTCATTAAAAAAATGTTATTTTCAGGATAGACCCTATTGAAATTAAATCAATTTTATTTATGCAATATTTCAAAACAGTTTTCCAACAGATTTATAGAAATGCTAATGGGAAAAGGTGATTTTAAATGTCACCCAATAAATTTGCTAATGTGGAATATAAGATTTGAATTTGAATAAAACCTAAAAATAATCCTTTCTATTTCTGAAAACACAATAAATAATATTTGTATTAATAAATTATAAAAAGAATTTCGTGAAATATTGTTTATAGTACACAAGCTTATACCAGATTTAAACTTGCCATTTTAATGAACATTAAAAATAATGTATTGAATACGTAACATTTTAGACAGGAATGTATTCTTCAGGGGAATAAATATGTAAATAGAATCAAAGTTTTAACATCTTTGTTTTAAAGACGTTCTTTTATCTGAAAGAGGCAGAAAAAGCGCACTTTGTCTGCCCGTGGAGCGGCAGTAAAATAGCACTTTATTGTACTGTGGCGAGCGGCACGTAAAGTGATGGCAAGGAGGAAGAAGTGAGGGAGAAGTGAAAGAAAAGTGAAAAAAGAGTGCCAAGAATTAATTTAAAAACTACGCTAAACTACTTAGTGGATGTGAAACACAAGTCACCTTTCCTTGGTATTAAATATGTAATCGACTAATTATATATTGAAATCTCTCAAATTTTTTCAAGGTTTCAATTTTATATATATTTTTTAAATACTAAACAAAAAATCTTTTTGTTTTTTTTTGTATGACCGTATGACCAAAAGAAGTTTTTCTGTGTGGAAATAACAAATCTTATTTAAAAAACTGTCGAAGAAATTTTATGGTTGTTTTGGAAACTCCAAAAATCATCTAAATTGATATACAAAGGTCAATAACGTTCTGTGAAACTAAGGGTTACCTATAATAAATCCGGAGAAAGTATGGCGAAACCACGAGAAAACAAGTTGTAGATTGGATAAATACCAATGGAATTTTAGTTCATCTCAAGAAACAACGCACTTTCCTAATCAGATGTCGGAAGGAAGCCATAATCCCAGCACACATTCAACACCGAACAAGCAAATACAGTTTACATAATTTAAATTATAAATTAATACCAAAATTTCAGAAAACAAAATTAAATTTTGAAAGAAACTGTTTGAACCTAGAAATTAGCAATGCAGTTGAAAATATTCAAGAATTAGGACATCACTCTAATTACTTAAAATATCGCTTATCCAATTCTATTAAAGATAATTCGATTTTGACGTTTTTTGATTCACAAGAATTTAGTCTCAATAGCTTAAAATATAATAAAAGAAACCAATGCATTAAAAAGTTTAATTTATTAAAGGAAAGAAATTTAGAGTCACAAAAGAAAATTACAGATTTCCGTTTAAACAAATGTTTTAAAAATATCTCTAATGTTCAAATCCCAGATACGATTGCGGAGACCTTAGCGTTAGGCAATAATTATGGTATTCCATTCAAAGTCAATAAGATTCCGGTAAATAGTATGATTGCTAGTATAGAAAATTGTATTAAGAATGTAGAAAATGAGGGACTAAAATTCAATGTTAGAAAAACTACAACTCAACTAATTTCAAATCATACATTTTTAAATAAATTTAAAAATACTAATAATTTTGAAAAACCTATTAAAACATTCCAAAAGGAACATAATGATTTGGTTTTCTTAAAAGCCGATAAAGGCAATGTTACAGTAGCTGCTAATCGTAATGATTATATCAAAACTGTTGAGAACCTTTTAAAAAATGATATGCTTTATAAAAACATTAAAACTAGTCTTATTCCAACTACTGAAAATAAAGTTAATGATATTGCCATTAGATGGGAAAAGAAAAGGCTAATTAATGAACAAACATCATATAAATTAAAAATACATAACAGTGTTGTAGCCAAAGCTTATGCTCTCCCAAAGGTTCATAAACCTAATTTAAATTGGAGACTGATTGTTTCTACAGTGGGATCTCCTACTTATAACTTAGCAAAATATATTTCAAATATTTTAAAACCAGTCTCTGGACAAACAAATGCGTTTGTAAAGAATAGTTGGGATCTTAAAGAAAAATTAAAAAATATAAAAGTTCCAAATACACACTCTATCGTTTCACTTGATGTAGTGTCAATGTTTGATAGCATTCCAATAGACCTTGCTATGGATTGTATAGAAGAAAAATTAAACCTAAACAAGAATTTAACTAAAATAACTAAAAATGAATTTTTAATTGCAACTAGAACGGTTTTCAATAATACAGTTTTCTCTTTCAACAACAAATTCTATAAACAAATTTCAGGTTGCCCTATGGGTTCCCCCCTATCACCTATCATTTCAAATTTAGTCAT
>JAWWLR010000128.1:32566641-32579119 GCA_035041075.1 Acraspis erinacei | reverse complement strand
AAAAAGCGACCAGGGGCCCTCACACTCCTCGAAAAATATTTTATATCCCGTTCTACGATGCGGCGGTTCAATTCAAGTATTCCAGTTAAATATTTATCATTTTATATGAAAAATCACGTTTTTAAGTTGTAAATCAATTTACTTGGTTGAAAAATAAACTCTTTTGTTGAAATTTACTTTTTTTATTGAAAATTCTTAATTTTAATTACAAATTTTTCTTTTTTTATTGTAAATTCAAGTATTCCATTTAAATATTTATCGTTTTATATGAAAATTTACCTTTCATGTTAAAGATAAATTTACTTGGTTGAAAAATAAACTCTTTTTTTGAAAATTATTTTTTTTGTTTTAATTGAAAATTCATCATTTTAAGACAAAATTAATTTCTTTGGTTGAAAAATGAGCTATTTTTTGTAAAAACTTGTTTTTTCTTCGAATAAAAACAATTTCTTTTAAATCAAGAATTAAATTTGTAACAGAAAGTGAAACTTTTCTATTTTTGACTTAAATTTGATATTTTTTATTTAAAAACTAAACTATTTTTTTTAATTCAGGTAATATATATATAGTATATGTAATATGTAATAATTTTGAATTTTTTTCAATACTTTTGAATTTTTCAATACTTTGAATTTTTTCAATACTTTTGAGTTTTTTTCCATACTTTTGAGTTTTTTCAATACTTTGAATTTTTTCAAAATATTAAAATTTTTTTCAATGCTTTTGCATTTTTTCCAATAATTTTGAATTTTTTTCAATACTTTCGAATTTTTTTTCAATACTTTTGAATTTTTCTCAATACTTTTGAATTTTTTTTCAATGCTTTTGAATTTTTTCCAATAATTTTGATTTTTTTTCATCACTTTTGAATGTTTTGCAATACTTTTGTTTTTTTCAATACTTTTGTTTTTTTTCAATACTTTTGAATTTTTCTCAATACTTTTGAATTTTGGCAATACTTTTGAATTTTTTTCAATGCTTTTGAGTTTTTTCAATATATTTGAACATTTTCCAATAATTTTGAATTTTTTTCAATACTTTTGAGTTTTTCCATACTTTTGAGTTTTTTCAATGATTTTGCATTTTTTCCAATAATTTTGAATTTTTTTTCAATACTTTTGAATGTTTTTCAATACTTTCGAATTTTATCCAATCCTTTTTTTCAATACTTTTGAATTTTTCTCAATACTTTTGAATTTTTTTCAATGCTTTTGAATTTTTTCCAATAATTTTGATTTTTTTTCATCACTTTTGAATTTTTTGCAATACTTTTGTTTTTTTCAATACTTTTGAATTCTTGTCAATGCTTTTGAATTTTTTCAATATATTTGAATTTTTCCAATAATTTTGAATTTTTTCAATACTTTTGAATTTTTCAATACATTTGAATTTTTTCAATACTTTTGAATTTTTAAAAATATTTTTGAATTCTTCTGAATTATTTTTGAATTGGCAAGAATTTCTTTTCGCTTTCGTTAAAAACTAAATTATTATGGGTCAACCCTGACAAAAGCTCAATAATTTAATAAAAATTGTATCTAAATTACATGTTAAATCAAATTTAATTCGTTATCGGAAAATTTCAGAGGGGTTGTACAATTATTTAATGCAGTTCGCCAGCAACAGATGGAAATTGAGAAAAAATTGGTGGAGGCCGGTCCCGTGGAAAGGAAACGGGAAAAAGTTCTCAAAGATATAGATAAAAGAGCGTTCCTCGATGTTCTTATGGGCGGAACGAAAAGCATATCAGTTGACGAGTCGAAAACTACAACTAAAAGTGAAAAAGACGAACCTGAGGTAAGGCTCTCCTTTTTAAAAATAATTTTTATTCTTCCATTTTTAATTCAAATTTAATTATTAAAAAAAGAAACGAGAAAAAACCCCGAGAAATGAGCGTGAATTTACTTTTGATCAAAGAAAAATTACAATTTTCATTATTTTAATTATTTTGGTTGATTGGTGATATTTTAAACGTACAAAAACAATTATTTTTTCAAAAAATTAGAATTGTAATAGAAAACTTTACCATATTTGCAGCCTGTAATTTTATAATATTTTTTTAAAATTAATCCTGTGTATCAGTTGATAAAATTATCAAAGGAATTAAAATATTGTAACTTTTTTTTTTAATTCTTTGGCGTTTTAAAAATTTTTAGGAAATTTCCAGGGATTTCCAAAGATTTGAAATATTAAAAAAAAAATTAATTTGAAATTCGCCCTGAATTCTTATTAATTTATCCTCAATTCTTTTGAATTCTTTCGAATTTTTCTCATTTGCTTGAATTCTTATAAATTTACTCAATTTTATTTAATTTAATGGATTTTTTTTTGGAATTCTTGGAAGTTTTTATTCAATTTTATTTTAATTCTTTTTTATTTGATTTGAATGTTTTTTAAAGATTCTGAATTTTTCCTGAATCTCTTTTTTTATTTGTAGAAAATTAAACTTTTTGGTGGAAAATTAATTTCTTCAACTGAAAATTGAAAAAAATTCAACAATTTAGAAGAAAATTTGGCTTTTTTTAAATAGAATATTTCGTTAAAAATCCATACATTTAGTTAAAAATTATTTGATAATTCGTATTTTAGCATATATGACGCATACTTAAAAATATATGGAATATAGTGTCTTAAAAAACTGAAAATTGATTCGGTGCGAATTCGCACCAGTGTGCCGTTTGTGGATTAATCTTCTTCATTAGAAATTATTTTTTTTCTGTTAAAAATTCAAGTAATACAGTTAAATATTTACCATTTTTTAGTTGATAATTCGCCTTTTAGCACACATTACGCATATTTAAAAAATATATATTGAATTCAGTGTCTTAAAAAACTGAAAATTGATTCGGTGCGAATTCGCACCAGTGTGCCGTTTGATGGTTAATCTTCTTTATTAGAAATTAATTTTTTCTGTTAAAAATTCAAGTAATACAGTTAAATATGTACCATTTTTTAGTTGATAATTCGCCTTTTAGCACATATTACGCATATTAAAAAAATATATATTGAATTCAGTGTCTTAACAAACTGAAAATTGTTTCGGTGCGAATTCGCACCAGTGTGCCGTTTGAGGCTTAATCTTCTTTATTAGAAATTTTTTTTTCTTCTATTAATAATTCAAGAATTGCAGTTAAAATATTTATCATTTTAGTTGAAAATTCATAGTTTAGGTTAGAAATAAAATTACTCGGTTAACAGTTCAACTCTTTTGTTGAAAATTATTTTTTTCTTCGAAGGTTTATCATTTTAATTGAAAATTATTCTCTGGTTGAAAGAAAAAATACAATCTTTTTGTTTTAAAATCACTTTTTTTTAACTAAAAATTTAACTAATCAAGTTGAAAATTTAACCTTTCTACTTTGGGTTGAACATGTATTTTTTTGGGATAAAAATTTAACTATTTCCTTCGAAATTGATATTTTTTTATTTAAACGTAAATTTTAACTTAAAATTTGAAATTTTGAATATCCATTTTCGGTTGAAAATTTGTCTTTCTTAATTGAAAATCCAAGTGTTTTGTTAAAAAATCGGTTTTTTTTCTAGAAAATTATCTTTTTGTTTGCAAGTTAACCTTTTGATTAAAAATTCTTTTTTTTTCGGTTAAAATCTTCATGTATTCCAGTAAAATATTTATCATTTTAGTTGAAAATTCATATTTTTGCTATAAATTTAACTATTTCAGGAGAATATTAATAATTTTATTTGAAAATTAATCGTATTGATTGAAAATTAAAATATTTTATTAAAACTCAATTTATTTAACTAAAATTTTAACTATTTCAGTAGAAAAATAAAGTTTTTTGCCTAAAATCCATTTTTTTTAAAGAATTACATTTTTAACCGAAAATTTAAATATTGTATTTTTTAGCTGAAAATTTATTTATTGTTTTTTAATGAAAATTCAACTGTTTGCTTGAAAAATGATATTAAAAATTTGTTTTTTCTTTACATGAAGAGGAATTTTTTGCCAAAAATTTAACTGTTTTAATGAGAAATTTTTTCTTTTTTGTTTGGAAATTATTTGACCTTTTAAACTGAAAATGTAACTGTAATTTCAGTTAAAAGTTAAAATCTTCTGCTAAAAATTAATTTCTTGTTTTGTTGAAAATTTTACTATTTTGCTAAGTTTTATTTTTAATTGAAAATTAAACTATTTCGATTGAATATTTAATACGTTTTTAAGTTTAAAATTGATTAATTTGTTTAGAAATTTAACTGTTTTTAGAAGTTATTTATTTTTTATTGATAATTGTTATTATTTTCGTAGAAAATTTTGTTAAAAATTATTTTTTTAATTCAAAATTCATAATCTTAATTAAAATTGTAACTGCTTTGTTGAAAATCAATTTTTTAAACTAAAAACTTAACTATTTCATCAGAAAATTGAACCATTTTGCGAAATATCCGTTTTTGTTGTTTTTAAGAATTTGAATTTTAACAGAAAATTTAGCAATTCTTTTTTCTCTTGAAAATTGATATTTTTTTGATAAAAATTCAATTATTTGGTTGAAAATTACTATTTTTTATTTAAATAATAAACTATTTGCTTGGAATTATTGTTTAAAATTCATCTTTTTAGTATAAAATTCAACTTTTCCAATTGAAAATTGACCTTATCTTGTTTAATTATTAATTCTGACTTTTTTCAATACTTTTGAAGTTTTTTCAATGTTTTTGAATTTTTTAAATACTTTTGAATCAATTCTGACTTCTTTTAATACTTTTGAATTCTTTTGAATTAATTCTGAATTTTTTTCAATACTTTTGAACTTTTTTTTCAATACTTTTGAATTTTTTCAATGCTTTTGAATTTTTTCAATACTTTTGAAGTTTTTTCAATATTTTGCAATACTTTTGAATTTTTTGAATTAATTCTGCCTTTTTTCAATACTTTTGAATTCTTTTGAATTAATTCTGACTTTTTTTCAATACTTTTGAAATTTTTTCTATACTCTTGAATTTTTTCAATATTTTTGAAGTCTTTTGAATTAATTCTGAATTTTTTTCAATCTTTACGAATTTGTTAATACTTTTGAATTCTTTAGAATTAATGCTGAAGTTTTTTCAATAGTTTCGAATTTTTTTCAAAACTTGTGAATTCTTTGAATTATTTCTGACTTTTTTCAATACTTTTGAATTCTTTTGAATTATTTCTGACTTTTTCAAAACTTTTGAAGTTTTTTCAATATTTTTGAATTTTTTAAATACTTTTGAATTAATTCTGACTTTTTTCCATACTTTTGAATTCTTTTGAATTAATTCGGAATTTTTTCAATACTTTTGAATTTTTTCAATATTTTTGAAGTCTTTTGAATTAATTCTGAATTTTTTTCAATCTTTACGAATTTGTTAATAATTTTGAATTCTTTAGAATTAATTCTGAAGTTTTTTCAATAGTTTCGAATTTTTTCAAAACTTGTGAATTCTTTGAATTATTTCTGACTTTTTCAAAACTTTTGAAGTTTTTTCAATATTTTTGAATTTTTTTAATACTTTTGAATTAATTCTGACTTTTTTCAATACTTTTGAATTCTTTTGAATTAATTCTGAATTTTTTCAATACTTTTGAATTTTTTCAATGCTTTTGAATTCTTTTGAATTAATTCTGAAGTTTTTTCAATATTTTCGAATTTTTTTCAAAACTTGTGAATTCTTTTAATTATTTTTAACTTTTTTCAATACTTTTGAATTCTTTTGAATTAAATATAAAAATTTTTTCAATACTTTTGAATTCTTTTGAATTAAATATAAAATTTTTTTCAATACCTTTGAATTCTTTTGAATTATTTCTGACTTTTTCAATACTTTTGAAGTTTTTAAATATTTTTTAATTTTTTTTCAATACTTTTGAATTAATTCTGACTTTTTCAATACTTTTGAAGTTTTTCAATATTTTTAAATTTTTTTCAATACTTTTGAATTAATTCTGACTTTTTTCAATATTTTTGAAGTTTTTTCAATGTTTTTGAATTTTTTCAATACTTTGTTTGGAATTATTGTTTAAAATTCATCTTTTTAGTATAAAATTCAACTTTTCCAATTGAAAATTGACCTTTTCTTGTTTAAAATTTAACAATTTAGATAAAAAATGTGTCTTTTTTAATTAAAAATTAAACTATTTCGTTGAAAACCCGCATATTTTGTTTAAAAAATGAGTTATTTTCTATTTTATGGAAAATATTGTTGTTGTTTTGTTTAGTAAGAATAACATTTTTAACGGGAAAAAAACTGTTTTGATTTTTGGTTGAATATGCATTTTTTTAGGATGAAAAGTTAACTATTTTTTTTAATTTAAAAATTAAACTAGTTGTTTGAAAATTTCTCTACTTTTGTGAAAAATTATTATTTGATTAAAAATAAGTTTTTTTTTTTGGTGGTAGAAAATTATCGTTTTCTTTGCAAGTTAATCTTCTTGATTAAAAATTCTTTTTTTCGGTTAAAAAGTCAACTATTTCACTTAAATGTTTTTTACTGAAAATTTATCAATCTTAAAAAATTTTAAATTTAATTATTTAAGGTTTTGGTTGAAAATTTATCGTTTTTGGTAAAAATTAATTTTTTTGTTTGAAAATTCAACTATTTCAGTTGAAAATTATTATTTTTTTAGTTGAAAATTCAACTACTTGGTTAAAAATTTATTTTTTTAAAATTTAGAATGCAACTATTTAGTTGAAAATTTATGTATTTTGTTGTTTAAAAAATCTTTTTCGCTTAAAATTTCAAGTTTTCCGGTTAAACATTTATTATTTTAGTTGAAAATTCAACGTTTAGGTTGTAAATAAAATTATTTGCTTGAAATTTGAATTTTTCGTTAAAAATCAACTTTTTCTTGTTGTTAATGTTTCATAATTTTTAAATGAAAAGTCATCTCTGGTTTAAAATGAAACGAATTTATTGAAAATCTATTTTTTTAACTAAAAACTTAACTTCTAGTAGAAAATTTAATTCTTTTGCTGAAATTGGTTGAAATTTGACAATATTTGGATTTAAATTGGTCTTTTTTTAATAAAAAATTCAACCATTTCGTTAAAAATTCACCGTATTTAGTTATGAAAAATCAATTTTTTTCCTAGAAAATTATATTTTTCTTTTCAATTTAATCTTCGTTATTAAAAATTCTTTTTTTTTTTAATATTTACCATTACCACTTGGTTGAAGGTAAAGTTGAAAAATGATTTATTTTTGAAAATTCGTTATTTTATTGAAAAATTAATAATTTTTTGACGAAATATGAGATATTTGATTGAAAATTTTTTTTTCTTGGATTTAACCATTTTGTTGAATTTTTTTTGTAAGAAATTATCTGGTTTTTTTAAACTCTTGGTTGAAAATTCAAATTTTCTAGTTAAAGATTCATCAATGTCAGTTGAAAATTCATATTTCTCGCCTAAAATTCAATTATTACAGTTAAAGATTTACAGTTTTAGTTAAAAATCCATCAGTTTTTTTAAAGTTTTTTTTAAAGCTATTTTTTTTTGAAAATAATTTTTTATTTGAAAATTGAAATTATTTCAATTGAATTTTTTTCAATACCTTAGAATTTTTTTCAATATTTTTTAATTCTTTTCAATATTTTTGAGTTCTTTTGAATTAATTCTGATTTTTTTCAATATTTTTGAATTGTTTTGAATTAATTCTGAATTTTTTTCGCAATATTTATGAATTTTTTAATACTTTTGAATTCTTTTCAATTAATTCTGAAGTTTTTTCAATATTTTCGAATTTTTTTCAATACATTTGAATTCTTTGAATTCTTTTTGACTTTTTTCAATACTTTTGAATTCTTTTGAATTAATTCTGAATTTTTTTCAATACTTTTGAATTTTTTGAATTAATTCTGAACTTTTTTCAATAATTTTGAATTAAGTCTAAATTTTTTTTCAATACTTTTGAATTCTTTTGAATTAATTCTGAATTTTTTAAATACATAATATGAGCTTTTTGATTGAAAATTGGTTTTTTTCCTTGTATTTAACCATTTTGTTGAACATAGTTTTTTTTTTGTAAGAAATTATCTTGTTTTTTTAAAACTCTTGGCTGAAAATTCAAATTTTCTAGTTAAAAATTCATCAATTTCAGTTGAAAATTCATATTTCTCGCTTAAAATTCAATTATTTATTAAAGATTTACCGTTTTCGTTGAAGATTTATCAGTTTTTTTTAAATGCAACTAGTTTTTTGAAAGTTTCTTTTTTTTAAAGCTAGTTTTTTTTGGAATGTAATTTTTCATTAAAAATTTAAATTATTTTAATTGAATTTTTTTCAATGCTTTTGAATTCTTTTGAATTATTTCTGCATTTTTTTCAATATTTTTGAATTTTTTTTCAATACTTTTGAATTCTTTTGAATTAATTCTGCATTTTTTTCAATACTTTTTAATTTTTTCAATGCTTTTGAATTTTTTCAATACTTTTGAAGTTTTTTCAATATTTTGCAATACTTTTGAATTTTTTTGAATTAATTCTGCCTTTTTTCAATACTTTTGAATTCTTTTGAATTAATTATGATTTTTTTTCAATACTTTTGAATTTTTTCAATATTTTTTAATTCTATGGAATTAATTCTGAACTTTTTTCAATACTTTTGAATTCTTTTGAATTAATTCTGAATGTTTTTTCAAAAACATAATATGAGCTATTTGATTGAAATTTTTTTTTCCTTGGATTTGACCATTTTGTTGAAAATAGTTTCTTTTTTTTTGTAAGAAATTATCTCGTTTTTTTAAAACTTTTGGCTGAAAATTCATATTTCTTGCTTAACATTCAATTATTACAGTTAAAGATTTACAGTTTTAGTTGAAAATTCATCACTTTTTTAAAAAAATGTAACTAGTTTTTTGAAAGTTTCTTTTTTTGAAGCTAGTTTTTTTTTGGAAAGTAATTTTTTATTCGAAAATTTAAATTATTCTAATTTTAATGAATAATTTTCGTTGAAAATGCATCAGTTACGTTGAAAATTTGACTATTTTCTTGAAAACCCATTTTTTTTGTAACATTAATTTTTCAACTAAAAATCTAACTATTTCAGTAGAAAATTTAACTATTTTTCTAAAAGTCTTTTTTTTTTTATTTAAAAAAATAGATGCTTAACGGAAAATTCAACTATTCTATTTTTGGTTGAAAATGTATTTTTTTAGGATAAAATATCAACTATTTGTCTGAAACTTGATATATTTTTTTTATTTAGAAATTAAATTAATTTGAAAATTTACGTACTTTATGAAAAATTCATATTTTTTTGTTTGGTAGAAATCTAATCTTTATGGTTGAAAATTCACCTTTTTGGCAGGAAAAATTCAAAAATTCTAGTTCAACTTAAAATTTGAGTTTCCATAATTGATTGAAATTTTACAATTCGGATTCAAATTGGTCTTTTTTTATTGGAAAAATTCAACTATTTGGTTAGAAATCCACATATTTTGTTAAAAATTATTTTTCTTCCTTTTGTAGAATATTATTTTAGAAAAATTCTTCTTTTCGGATAAAAATGCAACAGCTCCAGACTTTAAACTTAATTATTTTAGTAAAAAAGTCATCAGTTACATTTAAATTTAAACTATTTTCTTGAAAATCCGTTTTTTTTTCAATTTATTTATTTTGAAACTGAACTTTTTCAACTAAAAATTCTTAATTTTGCAATTTTTATCATTGAGTTTGAAATTAAATTCGGTGAACCTTTCCAGGAGGGGAAAAAGGTTTGGAAAGTGTTGAGGGAAGATTTTGTGATGGGCGCTTCGTTGAAAGACTGGGACAAGAAAACACCGGAAGAGGATGATTCTTCCGCCCCGGAAGAAATCGTGAGTGACGAGTGAACTGGCACAGGTGAAAATAAATATAAAATATAAATATAGAAAATATTTCCAAGCAATTGCATCAATTGCTTCATCTGTAGATTATTTTTTCGGCAATACAGCATTTTTTATTATTAATTAATTAACCGATTATTTAGTACATCGATGATCCTAATGACACATCGGAAGCCGGACGATTAATAAATGTACAGAAAAAAAAGTAATTTAAGTGAAAAATTTGACTTATTTCAAGTTTTGACGAATAAAAACTGGGTATGGTATCTGAAAATAAGATGATATTCATACTGAAAACTTAGTTTAAGGTCGGAGATATCCTTAAATTGAGGATAGTCTTGGCAGAAAGTAAGACCTTTATTAAAATTCGTTAAAAATTCTCCTTTTCTTGTAGAAAATTAATCTTTATGGTTTAAAATTCATATTTTTGGTATAAAATTCAACTTTTCCAGTTTGTAAAATAATTCCTTTTACTTAAATTTTGAATTTCCATTCAAAAGTGGATTTTTTTGTTATAGAAAATTATCTTTTTGATCATTTGTCTTTTAGAATATATTACGCATATTTTAAAACCAATATTTAGAATATAGTGTCTTAACAAAACTGAAAATTGATTCGGTGCGAATTCGCACCAGTGTGCCGTTTGAGGGTTAATCTTCTTTATTAGAAATAATTTTGTTATCTATTAAAAATTCAAGTATTACAGTTAAATATTTACCATTTTTTAGTTGATAATTCGTCTTTTGGCATATATTACGCATATTTTTTTTTACTATTTAGAATATAGTGTCTTAACAAAACTGAAAATTTATTTGGTGCGAATTCGCACCAGTGTGCCGTTTGAGGCTTAATCTTCTTTATTAGAAATAATTTTTTTCTTTTACAAATTCAAGTATTACAGTTAAATATTTATCGGAAATGTCCTTAAATTGAGGATAGTCTTGGCTGAAAGTAAGACCTTTATTTTTACTGAAAGTTCTAATCTGAAATCTTCTGGAAATGTTAGGATTTTTTTAATCAGGGAATTTTTTAGCGAGCGGGCTTAATTTTTTTAAATTTCGATTTAAAATTGAATAGTAATGATTCTTCTTTTCGAAAAGTAGGTTTGTATTACTTTATTTATATATTTTATTGAAAATTCTTCTTTCTTATTATTTGAAATTAATTTTTTTAACTGAAAACGTATATTTTTTGGATGAAAATTCAACTACTATTTGATTAAAAATTGATCTTTTTTATTTAGAATATAAACTAGGTGCTCAAAAATTTATAAGCTTTGTTAAAAGTTCGCCTTTTTTGTAGAAAATTAATCTTTATGGTTAATAAATCATATTTTTGGTATAAAATTCAACTTTTCCAGTTTGTAAAATAATCCCTTGAACTTAAATTTTGAATTTCCATTAAAAAATTGATTTTTTTTACAGAAAATGATCTTTTGATAATTCGCCTTTTAGCATATATTACGCATATTTAAAAAAAATATTTAGAATATATTCTCTTAACAAACTGAAAATTGATTCGGTGCGAATTCGCACCAGTGTGTCGTTTAAGGGTTAATCTTCTTTGTAGGAAATAACTTAATTTAATGTTGTATTACTTTATTTATATATTTTATTGAAAATTCATCTTTTTTTATTTGAAATTAATTTTTTTAACTGAAAATGTATATTTTTTGGATGAAAATTCAAGTTTGTAAATCTTTTCTTTGCAAGTTAATCTTTTTTTTTTAATTCTTTTTTTTTGTTTTGTTGAAGATTCAAGTATTCCAGGAAAAAATATTTACCATTTTATTTGATAATTCGTCTGCATATATTACGCATATTTAAAAAAAAATATTTAGAATATAGTGTCTTAACAAACTAAAAATTGATTCGGTGCGAATTCGCACCAGTGTACCGTTTTTAGGTTAATCTTCTTTATTCAAAATATTTTTTTTCTTTTAAAAAGTGCAAGTATTAAAGTTAAATATTTACCATTTTAGTTGATAATTCGTCTTTTAAATTGTCATTTAAAATTGAATAGCAATGATTCTTTATTTGCAAAAGTAGTTTTGTATTACTTTATTTATATATTTTATTTAAAATTAATATTTTTTTTATTTAAAATTAATTTTTTTAACTGAAAATGTATATGTTTTGGATGAAAATTCAAAAATTCGCGTTTTTTGTTGAAAATTAATCTTTATGGTTAATAATTCATATTTTTGGTATAAAATTCAACTTTTCAAGTTTGTATATTAATTCCTTCAATTCGCACTAGTGTGCCGTTTGACAGTTAATCTTCTTTATTAGAAATTATTTTTTTTCCTGTTAAAAATTCAAGTATTACAGTTAAATATTTATCATTTTAGTTGAAAATTCATCTTTTAGGTGGAAAATAAAATTATTTAGTAGAAAATTAAACTATTTTACTTAAATTCAACTAATTGTTTGAAAGCTTATAAACTTTGTAAAGAATTCGCCTTTCTTGTGGAAAATTAATATTAAATATTAAAAATATTGAACGTATAATAAATATCTAGCATATATTACGCATATTTAAAAAATATATTGAATATACCGTCTTAACGGACTGAAAATTGATTCGGTGCGAATTCGCACCAGTGTGCCGTTTGACGGGTAATCTTCTTTATTAGAAATTATTTATTTTCTGTTAAAAATTTAAGTAAGATCGG
>JAWWLR010000128.1:32526729-32548663 GCA_035041075.1 Acraspis erinacei | reverse complement strand
CTAGGAGCAGGGGCTCTATAAGATTAAATATAATCCGTTGCTTAATTTAAGTACGGCGCCTTGTGAGGTTCTGGGCATGATTTATGCATGTGCCGCCACACATTCTTCAAATGTTTCTAGAGTTCTCTAGCTTGAGCTAAAAGCGACTTTTGACACGAGGAAGACAAAAAACCGTCGATTTTCCGACTTTTTGTCAGTAGGACGTTTTGATCAGAATATTATTATCTACAAAGTATCTTAAAATGCAAGAAATTCACTTAGACATTTTGTACACGGAGAGAAGTTTCTTAGAGCCGCTCGCCCAACACATAAAATTGTCGCACCAATCATACAGTGAAGAGCGCCACTGATTCGGGAGAACCATTACCCCAAACATACCGGATCGTTTAACCAACAGTATAGTCGAGCCGTGTTGAACACGCGGCGCTTGCGGTACAGTTCCGCATTTGCGCAGCTTAGGAAAATGTAGCACCCACATTTCGAAGCGGCTGATCTCTGTAAGTTCGGGGTAATCAGTGCCTCGAATCTGGAGTAGAAGCCGCACCAAACCGAAGTGCAGTGACTCTCGCACAACTAGCGCGTCGGTTTTTCCTAAATTATCTCTGTTTAGCCAAGGAATTGTTCAGTTTAAATTAAAGAGCTACCTGTGAAGCAGAATGTCCGAATAAGAAGGAGGGACGATTCCTTCTTCTTTTCCGTAGATGCTCTCATATGTTGGAGGTGGAAACCCAGCTAAAGACCAACTGCTATCTTTACTTTGTGACTCCCCATCAGTTGTTAGGACACTTCCTTGACTGCTCTGCAGCTGGTGACGAGTTACAGTTCTTGGATTTCTTTGTGATCTTATGACACTTTCACCTAGTTCGACTAGATCCAATCCTTGAAAAAGAGCAAGACAAAATTAATTTTCAGTTGTAACTTGAGTTTCAAGCTTCAGCAACGTAAATTGAATACTTGCCTGTGTTGTCAGTCTGAAATTGACTAAAAACAGTTCCATCCACGACTAGCATCCTTCCATGAGGCAGAAGAATTATCGTGGGAGTGGCGACCATCCCCTGATCACTGTTGCCCAATCGAACATCGGTTTCCGGGTCTTCCAAATGGCAACAGCAATATTTTTTACAGAGGTTTCTGCAGAAGGGGGTCCCCCAACAGCAGTAGGCAAAAATAAAAGTGAGAACAGCCAACATCACCAGGAGGGCCGCAACTCCTTGGCTTTGTTGATTGGCTGCTAGGGTTGAGCTACTGGCGATACCAAAGCCATCCTCAATTTCCAGGCTGATCTCGAAATGGGGATTTCGGTTCATCTCACCTTTAAGATTCAAGAGTTCTTGTTAGCTACGTGAACGATCAAAAGATTCGTGGGTTGCGGAAGTTTTTTACAGTAGTGCTTGACCGGTTTCAAGGTTAAACAACTTAAGTCATATCTACGTTTAACCGTTTAGACATCAGTAGAAAAGTTCATTCGGTTAAACTGCCCAACGTTTTCAACTTCTTTATTTAAACTAATTTCAGTCCAGGGCCTGACATTTTGGTAATTGACATTATTTTAAAAGCCAAGTTTTTAGTTTCCTAACTTAATATAACTACAATTCTTTAGATCAATGGGGATTTTGCATGAAATGACATAAACATATTATTAGAAATTTAAAGCAGTGAATAACGATATGGAGAAAAGAAAACATTTTTTTAGGTTTTTAATACTTAAAAAAAAATTCTACGTTTATGTCTATTTGGTCATATTCAAACAGAAGTGGCGTCACTGAGATACAACTGAGCACCAATCAGACTACTTTAGCCGCCATGTTACTTTTTCACAAATTTGACCAATAAGGTTTCACGGCTGTCGCGGCTTTCTACTTCACAGCTGATTCTGATTGGCTAAACTTGAGATCCTTTATACACTGATAAATCGTGTGTATTGGTGTTCAGAAATAAAAAAAAAATGTCTGGAAAGAACTTATTTTTTACCAAAAAGGACGAATTTCCTACAAGATACCTGAATTTTAAACTAAAAAGTGTTACTTTCAAACAAAAAATGGAATATTTAAATTTGCAGTCCAAAGAATTAATATTTTCAAACATTATTTTGTTACCGAAAAAGACGATTTTTCAATGAATTTTTATATAAAAAATTAAAAAAAGATAAACTTTTAACCAAAAATGGAATAAATAAATTTTCAATTAAAAAAATTAATTTTCAACGAAAAAATGATTTTTTTTCTAGAATTATGAATCTTCAATCAAAAAGATTTAATTTTCTACCAAGAAAGACGAACTTTCAACTAAAAAGGTAAATCTTATATTTTACACCAAAGGTGACATAATAAATTTCCTGGAAACAAATTAATTTTTAACCGATAATGACCACTTTTCAACAAATTAATTTAATTTAAAACTAAAAAATATCAATTGAAACAAAATTTTTTTAAAAATCCTACTAAAATGATAAATTATCAAGCAAAATATGAATTTTTAACCCGATAGATGAACTTGAACAAAAATTATAAATTTTTCCTACAAAAAAAAAGAATTTTTAACGAAATAGTTGAACTTCTAACCAAACAGATAAATTTTTTTGACCAAAAAGGCGAATCTTTAAAAGAAAGTATGAAATTTCAACCAGAAAAATAAATTTTCTACCCAAAAAGACACATTTTCAATGAAGATCATAAATTTTTACCCCAAAAACTGAATTTGTAAACAAATATTACATCTTCTTAGAAAAAAGGTGAAACTAAAATCAAAGAGATTAATTTTTTTTTAGCTAAAAAGTCGTATCTTCAACAAAATGTATAAATTTTTAACCAAAATGATTAATTTTCAACAAATATTATCAATCGTTCCCCCAAAAAATGAATTCTTAACCAAATAGTTCAATTTCTAACCACAAAGATGAATTTCCAACCAAGAAGGTTGTTTTTCTATTAAAAAGACGAATTTTCAACAAAATAAATAAATTTTCATTCACAGAAATAAATTTTTAACGAAAATGATCAATCTTTCATCGAACAAAATTAATTTTTAAACAAAATATTGAACTTTTACTAAAAGCTTGAATTTCTAACCAACTATTTTCAAATATTGTATGCCTTATTTATATGTTGATACTTCTTGTTATATTCTTTCTCATATTATTCGTCAAAATCGTAAATTTATTGTAAAATTTTGTTTGAAAGTCGCGCGCTTTTCATCACTTCTGGTTCCGATTTAATGGAATACAGCTAATTCCCTAAAGTAGGTAAATTCTTAGCGAAAAAGTGTTTTGTGCCCAAAAACACTAGTTTAAATGCGAAACTGCATGGAATGGCTTTTTATTTTTTTAAGTTGCATAATTTAGGTGCTTTGAATTTTCCCGCAAAGAATGACGTCACACAGATGTAGCCAATCCTTGCGTTTGGCGAAACATGTCGCGAACGAGAGCCATATTCAAACTTTATTAGGTAAAAAAAACATGTTTTTTATTCAATAAAAAGTTATTTGTTCTTAGAAAATGCGAATGAGCTACTGAAGAATCAAAATATCTTTTTATCTCATTTCCTAAAAAATTCCCATTCCATTTCAAATCAGGTAAAACTTTTTCAGGTTTAATTTTTAAGCCAAAAAAGAAGACTTTTCTACGAAAAAAATAAAGGTTGAATTTCTTACCAAAAAGGATTAATTTTCAACAAAGAAGATGAATTTGTAACCAAATAGTTGAAATTTTTAACCAAAAATGCGAGTTTTTAACAAACTAGTTAAATTTTAAAATAAATAGATGAATGTTCAACTAAAATGATTCCGTAACATAAACAAAATTATTTTTTCCGAAGAAGTTCAACTTCATACCAATTAGTTGAATGTTCAACAAACTAGTTAATTTTTGTAAATAAATCGATAATTTTTTAGCTAAAATGGTCAATCCTTAGTAATAAAAAAAATGAATTTTTTTTACGAAAAGTTCAACTTTATAACAAATAGTTGAATTTTGAAGAACAAAAAAATGCATTTTTAACTAATTAGTTAATTTTTCAAACAAAAAGACGAATTGAGCACTAAATAGGTAAATTATTAAACAAATAGATGAATTTTTAACTAAAGTGATAAATCTTTAAAAAACAAAAAAAACGAATTTTTGACGAAGAAATTCAACTTTCAACCACATAAATCAATTTTTAACCAAAAAGGATAAATTTGCAAATGAAAAGATGAATAATTATTCACTAAGAAGATGAATGTTTTACTAAAAAAGACGAATTTTCAACCAAGTTACATTTTCCAATAAATAGTTTAATTTTCAACAAAGTTGTTAAATTTTTCTGGCAAAAAGGCCAAAAGATTTCTACAAACCGTTGAAAATGTATCTGCTTCAGTTAAAAATTCAACTATTCGGCTGCAAATTTCTGTATATTGTTGAAAAATTCGTCTTTTTTATAGACATTTAATCTTCTTGGTTGAAAATTCATCTGTTTTGTTGCAAATTGAATTATTCGAAGTTAAAATTTTTTTTTTAGGTGAAACTTTAACTATTTTTCTTAAATTCATATCTTTGATGTAAAATTTAATTATTAGGATCAAGATTTCTTTACAAATTCAAATACTTGCTTGAAAATTAATTCTATTGGTTGCTGAAATAACTATTTTATTTTTTGTCGATAATTTATATTTTTTAATAAAAATTTAATCTTCTTGATTGAAAAATTCTGTCTGGTTGACAATTTATTTTATTTTGTTGAAAATTCGAATATTTAATTATTTCATTTTTTTAATTTATATTTTTGATTGAACATTCATTTCCTTCACTGAAAATTGCACTATTATTTAAAAAAAGTTTTTTATTGACACTTTTTTAATTGCAAATTTAATTATTTAATTTTTGGTTAAAATGTATCTTTTTTAGTTGGAAATGCAACTATGTCTGAAAATTTATTTATTTTCTTAAAAACTCTTCTTTTTGGTAGAATATTATTTTCTTGTTGTTTGTAAATGATTGTACTTGGTTAAAAACTTAACTATTTTGTAAAAAATTCGTTTTTTTTTTTTTGTTAAAAATATTTTTTTCTGCTAAAAACTTAACTATTAGTTAGTTTGTATAAAAAATGAATTTTTCATTTATCCATTTCGGATTTTCGCGGAATTTTGATTAGAACAGTTAGCGCTACCTATCAGCTGGTAATAGAAGCAACAAAGGCAGGAAAACATTTTTTGTCAGTTCATGGCTTAGTTCATGTTTTCGTTTTACTTCCGTAATTTTTATTTTTAACTTATAGCTTCTGAAATTTCGCTTTCCGCGAATTACCAACCTGATTATTTTTCAATAACTAATATTTTTGCTACCGAATAACGTTTGCAATCTGTACAAATGTTGGGTAGCTACAACAGCGCCACCATTTTGGAACTATTGGTAAAAAATTTGACTTTCAATTCAATATTAACAAGAAAGGTTGTAGTAAATAATTCATTTTTGACCTTAGAATCATACTTTTGATTAAACTGAATTGATATTCATTGCTTTTTTATTAATTCGCATTACGCTGGAGGCAGTTGGCCGGCACTTTCAAATAAGAAATACTTTATTATTTTTCGGCAGAATTACAATAAGAAAAACAAAATAATGATGCTTAAAAAGAAAAAATGTTTTATATCTCCGAGGTGCAAGTTATTACTTGATAATCATCCTCTGTTAGTAATACAAAATTAATATAAAATAAAAATTAATAATAAATAATCCAAGGATATTAATTTTAAATTCTACAAAGTATAGTTTTTGAATACTGGCACGGTTTTCCTAAATTTTCCTATCAGATTCTGGCTGCAGGCGCAATATTTAGTGAGTTTTGTTATTTCAGATTTTATTGTAGAACAATGGTGTGTTATTACTTAAACCCTAATTAATATCCCAAAATTTCCAATCTCGAGAAAATGATTTTAATTTGAATTCTGCTGAAAAATAATCCCATGGAAAGAAACCTAATTTTTTTTAGTAACTTGGAAAAAAATCATTTTTCACGATAAGCGAATTTGGATACTCTTTTTTATTTTTCAAAAGCTATTCAATGGAAGATCAAACTTGTTACAAAAAATTATTGATTTTATTTCTTAATGGAATAGCTTAAAAAAAATAAAATCCGAATTAACTTATGTTGAAAAGTAATTTTTTCCAAGTTTTTATAAAAGTAAAGTTTCGTCGCATGCATTCGATATATTATTGTTGACCTTCGGTGTGTAGACATCTTGGTTCCTGACAAATTAGAAATACCATAAACCAAAAAGGTAACTAGAAATAAATCGTATGAAAAATATTAATTCCACGATTAATGCTAAAATACTTTGCGTGTCAGGAGGCGCTCCTGTCAAGGTCAAAGAGATGTTCAGGCGTTCATGCAGTGTTGCGATTTACAATAAAATTGTACTTAAAAAGTACAATCCGCGAAATTTTAGTACTTATAGACCACAATTCCAATACAGTTACCATTATTTGCGAATGGAAAAAATAAACAATTTTGAATTTGGCGCTAAACTTGTGTAATTTTGTGACGCCACCGTAGCGCTATCGTCGAAAGAAAATTTTTAATTTTAATTACGGCAACGCTGCGATGAGGCATTCGTTACTGTGCTGCTTCCTTTGTCTGGACTTGGTTCGTACCTAACCTATACATTTTCTTACATCGTTTACATTTCAGATGATTTAATATTTATTTATTTATTTTTCCCTCAGAGCACTGAATAACCAACATATTTTTGGAAATTAAATAAGATCTTGAAAATAAAACAAATTAGTTTTCTCGAAAATATGGTTATGTTCGTATTATGAATATTTTTTTGGTTGAAAATTAATTTTTTAAATTGAAAAATTCCTTGTTTCATTTTTTGGTCTAAACTGTTATGTTTAAGTTGAAAAATTAATTATTTCTACATTTTTTTTGTCAAGAATTGAGTTTTTTTAAATAAAAATTAGGCTGAGATTTATTCCTACGCGAAACCGTAAAATTTTTGCAAATGTTATTGAATGAGCTGGAAAAGGGGTTGGTTTTTCACACCAATCGCAGACAGCCACCAGTTTTCGGCCATATTTAGTATTACGTTTCTCGCGTAACTTTAGCACTTTGTAAAAAATTAAATTATTTGGGTTAAACATAAAACTCTTCTGTTAGGACTTAATTTTTGGTTGGAAAATTCATCTCTTTGCTTAAATTAAAAAAAAAGGTTTATTTAATTTTAATAAATAGAAAACTATTTTCCTTATTGATTGAAAAAAAGAATTTGTTTAGTACAATTTGTTTGATTTAAACAAAACCTTGGCTTTTTTTAAACAACGCATTGGTTTTAAATCTGCTTATTTTGAATCCCTAAAAATATTTGATTACAATATTTATTACACAGTACGCACTTAATAGATTTTTATTTTTATCAAGATTCATTAATATCGGTCTAATAAACATTTATAGAAGTTAAAATGACATTCTTCATAATAAAAAATAAAAATGTTATCTTTTAGCATTTTAAATTGCGCACGAACAGCAACGAATCAGAGACCGAGCGCGACGCATGCGTTGAAGAGTTCAGGGCACTATTTACGAACACTGTCTGGAAGTGATATTTATCAATTCATAATATCTCTTTAACTGCGGTAATACTTTGTACTTTCATTATCTTCATTAAGCTACATCCAACAGAGTTCGATTACATGTGTGCTTCAAAGTAAATATTGTGTAATTAATTAAACATAATACCCAAGTGGACAAAGCAAAAAATAGGATCTTTTCAAGCAGACTCAATTAGAATTGAGATCCTTGCGAACCCCAAGTGTGATATCCTTTATTTAGAACCAAAAATGGGTTCCAATGGAAACCTCAGTTTATGTCTCTGTTTCTGCGAGAGTAAAATTAGCTCTGACTGGTGTTTCCAACATTCAAAGACAATTCCGATCGAATGAAAAAATAAAGAAATAAAGAAATAATAAATAAAAAAGAGGCAGGATTCGATCCAGTAGATAACGAGGCGTTCGATGATCGATTCATCAGGTGGGTGAGTCGTTTTCCGCAGGTGCGCGAAGCCAAGGGAGCATTTAATGTGTGCCAAGCGGTCACGGTGCGGTAGAGCGCTTCATCCGAGCGCTCCACACCATACGACCTTGATTCCACTCGATCAACAATATATATTTATATAGGCCTCGATGACTCGCCCGAAACGGTGAGTCGTCGCTTTTTCATCCGAGAACTATCAGCTCGATAGAAGACCTGATAGGATAGCTGAAGAATGGAACAAACGATAAACGATGTCCCTCAATGTCCCACGACCTTTGATCCTAATCCTTTGAGAAAAATAGTGAGGGAGGATGGGACCAGTCTTTTTGAACGATAACCTTCGTCTATTGTTAATCGAAGCCTTGGATGAAAATGTTTTTTTTTTTTATAAATGGACTCGAGGCGGAAAATCCGAAAATGATGTTCCTATGATCAGCGTGAAGGAAATTTGATGACTTTATTGTAGGGCTCATCCCCAAAGTATTTGAAAGTAGATCTAAGATTTTTATCTCCGAAGAAAATTTTATTGAGATTTTAGAAACTTAGGGGAAAGAATTGATGGAAAAGGAATTAATGGAAAAGGTGAATTTTCATTCCGAAAAGAAAGGTTCTGAACAAAAAAGTTTAATCTCCAACGGAAGAAGTTGGCTTTAACGGAATAGAGGGATTTTCAACAAAATAGTTGAACTCTCAAGAAAATAGTTTAATTTTTTGGAAGATAATATCGGGATTTTTAAACTTGAAGGAATCGTTTTCAACAAAATATATTAAATTCCAACAAAATGGTTTAATCTTCTACTAAATAAAAGAATTTTGAACAAAGATTAGTAAAACAGAAACTTTCAACCAAAAAGTTCAGTTTCAAGCTAAAAAGTAAATTAAGTTTCAATAAAGAAAGATGAATTTTTTTTACAAAATAGTTCAATTCTCAATCAAAGTGTTTAAATTTTAATAAAAAAGTTTAATTTTCTTACTAAAAAAGCGATTTTTTAACAAAATACATTAATTTTTTCTCAAACAGATGAATTTTCAACTTGTGCAGGATACAATTTTAATAAAAAATTAAATAGTTCAATTTGCAGATAAAAAAATCAATTTTTCGAAGAAAAATATATATTTTCAACAAAATGATTAAAGTGTCAACAAAATAATTGATTTTTGAACCAAATAGAGGAATTGTGCTCTTTTTCGGTAAAAAATTAATCTTCTTTGTTAAAAATTCATCTTCATGGTTTAAAAATTCAGCTTTTTAATTAAGATATAAATTATTTTGTTGGAAACTCGTCTTTTTGACTAAAAATTTAAAATTAAAAAAAAATCATTTTTTTTGTGTACAAAATTCTTGTTTTTGCAGAAAATTAATCTTCTTGATTGAACATTGAAGGTTTCGGTTGAAAATTTTACATTTTAGTTGAAAAACAATCAATTTGCCTGAAAATTGAACTATTTTGATGAAAATTTATTTTTTAGTGTAAAAAATTTATTTTTTAAATTAGAAATTAAACTATTCTATTTTCAATTAAAAATTAATATTTTTCAGTTGATAATTCACCTTTTTGGTTGAAAGTTTAACTATTTGGTTGCAATTACTTGTAGTTCAATTAAAAATTAATATTTTTCAGTTGAAAATTCACCTTTTTGGTTGAAAGTTTAACTATTTGGTTGAAATTAATTGTACTTTTTTTAAAACTCATCTTTTAATAAAAAAATAATCTTCTTGGTAGAAAATTCATCTTCGTCGTTTAGAAATTTCGCTTTTTAATTCAATTCTCAAGAAAATAATTATTGAAAATTCTTCTTTTTGATTGAAAGTTAAAAATTTAAAAAAAATTATTTTGTTAAAAAATCACCTTTTTGAAAGAACATTGATCTTCTTGAAAGAAAATGTAAGGTTTTGGTTAAAAATTCTTCATTTTAGTTGAACAACAATCAATTTGCCTGAAAATTGAACTATTTTGTTTAAAATTTGTTGTTTAGTGTAAAAAAATTATTTTTTAAATTAAAAATTAAACTATTCTATTTTAAATTAAAAATTAATATTTTTCAGTTCAAAATTCACCTTTTTGGTTGAAGGGTAACTATTTGGTCGAAATTAATTGTAGTTTTTTTTAAACTCATCTTTCAGTAAAAAAATATTCTTCTTGGTTGAAAATTCATTTTCGTCGTTTAGAAATTTCGCTTTTTAATTAAATTCTCAAGAAAATAATTGTTGAAAATTCTTCTATTTGATTCAAAGTTACAAATTAAAAAAAATAATTTATTTGGTTAAAAAATCACCTTTTTGACAGAACATTGATCTTCTTGGTAGAAAATTGAAGGTTTTGGTTAAAAATTTATTTTAGTTGAAAAACAGTCAATTTGCTTCAAAATTGATCTATTTTGTTGAAATTTTTTTTTGGGTGGAAAATTTATTTTTTAAATTAAAAATGTAAGTATTCTATTTTCGATTAGAAATAGATATTTTTTAGTAGAAAATTCACCTTTCTGGTTTAGGGGTTAATTATTTGGTTGAAACTTAATGTAGATTTTTAAAAACTCGCCTTTCGGTAGAAAAATAATCTTCATGGTTGAAAATTCATCTTATTGATTTAGAAATTTCGCTTTTTAATTAAAATCTCAATTATTTTGTCGAGTTTAATTTTTTTTTGGTAATTTGTCTTTTTGATTAAAAATTGAAAATTAAAAAAAATTATTTTGTTAAAAATTCATCTTGTTGGCAGAACATTAATCTTTTTGGTAGAAATTTGAAGGTTTTGGTTTACAATTCTTCATTTTAGTCGGAAAACAACATTTTGCTGAAATTTTCTTTCTAGTGTGAAAAATTAATTTTTAAATTAGAAATGTAACTATTCTATTTTCAATTAAAAAGCAATATTTTTCAAATGAAAGTTCACCTTTTTTGGTTGAAATTTAATGTAGTTTTTTTAAACTCATATTTCAGTAAAAAAATATTCTTCTTGGTTGAAAATTCATCTTGGTCGTTTAGAAATTCCGCTTTTTAATTAAATTCTCAAGAAAATAATTGTTGAAAATTCTTCTTTTTGATTAAAAGTTAAAAATTAAAAAAAAGAATTATTTTGTTGAAAAATCATCTTTTTGACAGAACATGGATCTTCTTGGAAGAAAATTTAACGTTTTGGTTAAAAATTCTTCATTTTAGTTGAAAAACAATCAATTTGCTTCAAAATTTATCTATTTTGTTGAAAAATTGTTTTTTAGTGTGAAAAATTAATTTTTTAAATTAGAAATATAAATGGACTATTTTTAATTGACAAATGATATTTTCTAGTTGAAAATTCACCTTTTTGGTTTAGGTTTCAACTATTTGGTTGAAATTTAATTTCAATTTTAATTTCAATTAAATTCAATTCAAATTTAAATTCATTCAAATTCATCAATTCAATTGAAATTCAATTCAATTCAATTTAATTTAAATTTTTTCAAATTTAATTAATTTTAATTTTTTAATTTTTAAGTTTGTTGTAAATTCGTCTTTTGGTAGAGAAATAATTTTCGTAGTTGAAAATTTATGCTTTAAAAATTCCGCTTTCGAATTAAAATCTCAACTATTATGTTGACAGTTTAATTATTTTGTTGAAAATTCGTATTTTTTACTAACAATTGAAAATCCAAAAAACTTATTTGGTTAAAAATTCATCTTTTTGGCAGACCATTAATCTTCTTGGTATAAAATTAAATATTTTGGTTTAAAATTCTTCGTTTTAGTTGAAAAACAATCAATTTGATTGAAAATTTATCTATTTTGTTGAAGTTTTATTTCTAGTGTGAAAAATTAATTTTTTAAATTAGAAATGTAACAATTCTATTTTCAATTAAAAATTGATATTTTTAGTTGAAAATTCCTCTTTTTGGTTTAGGTTTTAACTATTTGGTTCAAATTTAATATAGTTGGTTGAAAATTCATCTTGATGGTATAAATATTCCGCGTTTTAATTAAAATCTCAACTCATTTGTTGACAGTTTAAATATTTTGTTGGAAATTGGTCTTTTTGATGAAAAATTGAAAATTGAAAAAATCCTTTATTTTATTAAAAATTAATTTTTTTGCAGAAAATTAATCTTCTTGGTAGAAAGTGGAAGGTTTTGGTTTAAAATTCTAAATTTTAGTTGAAAAACAATCAATATGCTTCAAAATTTATCTATTTTGTTGAAAAATTATTTTGTTAGCGTGAACAATTAATTTTTTAAATTAGAAATGTAAGAATTCTATTTTCAATTAAAAACGTATCTTTTTTAGTTAAAAATTCAGGTATTTGGTTTGAACATTCTTTTTCTGTAAAAAGTTCATCTTTTTGTTTAAAAAATCATCTATTAACTTTAAAATTCTTCATTTTTGTTAAAAATTTATCTCTTTAATGTAAAGTTTAATTAATTTGTTGTAAAATTCCTTTCTGGTAGGGAATTTTTTTTAAATTAAAAACTGAACGTTTCCAGTTGAAGATTCTTAAATTTAAATAATTTGATATATTTACAGGGTCAAAATCACAACTTTAAAAAATATAATTTATCATCTTAGTTGTAAATCCATCCCTTTGTATTTTGTTGAAAATTTTTCCTTTTTATAGAAAATTAATATTTTTTTTTAATTTTACATTTTTAGTTGAAAATTCAACTACGTGGTTGACAATTTTTTATTTTAGTTTAAAATTTATCTCTTTTGTTAAAAATTTATTTTCTTGTATAAAAAAATTAATTTAAAAAAATTAAAAATCCAACTATTCCACTTTCGATTAAAAGTGGAATTTTTTTAGTTGAGAATTCAAATATTTTCTTAAAAATCTGTCTTTTGTTGTTAAGAACTAAATTTTTATCTAAAAATTTAAATATAATATTTTTTGTTCAAAATTTATCCTGCATACCTAGAAAATTAAAAACTTGTCCTTTTCATTATAAAATTTAACTATTTGGCTCAAAATTTTATGTAAATTGTTAAATTTCGTCTTTTGTTTAAAAATGTAATTTTTTGGTTACCAATTTATCCTTGTAGTTTAAAAATTTGATATTTAGTTCAAAATTCAACAATTTTGTTGAAAGCAGTTTTCTCTTATTTAAAATTTAATATTTTTTAAGATTCAGCCAATTTGTAGATAATGTATTTTTTGCGATTAAATATTTAACAAATTGGTTGAAAGTTCATCTTTTTTGGTAGATCATCAATCCTCATAATAAAAAAAAAACTTATTTCTTCAAAATTGAATTATTATAGTTTTTGTATTAAAATAATCTTGCGCAAGTTAAAAATTTAACTGTTCTGTAAAAAATTAATGCAGTTTGTTGAAGCCATATTTTTGAGTAAAAAAATTAATCTATTTTCGTTAAATTAAACTATTTTGTTGAAAAATCCTCTATTTTCGTTCATTTCAACTGTTTGAAAATACTTTTTTTATATTGAAAAGTACTTTTTTAAATTGAAATTTTAACTTTTTATTTTTTATTTAAAACTTGCCTTTTTATTTGAAAATTTAACTATTTAGTTAAAATATCATTACAAATTTCTCTTTTTGTTTGAGAATTCAAATATTTTGTTACAAATTCATCTTTCTTGATTAAAAATTAACTATCTTTTTAAAAATTCGTCTTTCACTGTTCAAAATCGTATCACTTTTTATTGCAAATTAATTCCTGTAACTAAAAATTAAATTATTCCATTTTTTGTTGAAAACTCTTTTTTTGATAAAAATTCAACTATTGTGTTGAAAATGTATGTATTTTGTAGCAAACCCGTCTGTTTTGGTAGAAGATAATATTTTTGACTGAAAATTTAACTGGTTGGTTCAAAGTTGAAATACTATGGTAAACATTTATTTTAATTTTTAATAATCAATTTTTATAGTTGAAAATTTAACAATTTAGTTAAAAATACGTTGTTTGAAGAAAATAAATCTTCTAACTTAAAAAAGTGTATTAAACAAACAAAAATTAACTTTATAAATATTCTTTCAAAATTAATTTGAAAAAATAAAAAAAACCATTTTAAATTTTCCCTGCAAATTTAAGATTTTTTTGTATTTTTTAAAATATTTAAATATTCGGAAAAAGCGTCAAAATTTTATTTCGAAATCTGCAAAAATGTTAATTAAATTTTTTATTTATCCAAATCTTTACCAGTTTTAAATTAAGTTTCGATATCTTTCGAAACTTGTAAATATGTCTTAAGGTTAAAAGTTTTAATTAAACTAAATTTAACTAAAATATTTCTAAATATTAAAAAAATGTCTTACTTAATAAATAATGTCAAACTAAATAGTTTACAAATGGGATATTTTATATGGAAACAATATTTTAATAAGACATGGAATTGAATAATTAATTAAAATGATAATAATAATTATAATATTAATTATATTTTTAATTAGAGTTTCCTAATATTTAAACTTTGGTGAAATCTTTTTTTTGTAGAAATTTGAAACTTTCTAAAATAATTTACGTAAAATTAAAAGTATTTTTTTGACATCAAACACCCAAATTAAAAAATGGTAAAATACTATAATTTTCTATAAAGCGTAGATTTTCACAACAATGTAAGAAAAAAAATAATTTATACAAGTTTTTGAGTGGTGAAAAATTGTACTTCATTTTTTACTCTTCTAGAAGGAAATAAAAGAAAAATGAGCTATTTGTATTTAACTGTATTTTTTTTGTATAATTGGGAACAATTTTTAAAATAAAAAAATGCTGTTGTTGAAAAGTAATTTTTTTAACTGAATTAATTAGTTTTTCGAAATTTGTCTTTTTGGATATAAAATTAACTCTCTTTCATGAGAATTCAACTTTTTTTTTAAAGATTTAACTATTTTGTTAAAAAGTCTTCAATTTTTGTTGAATTCAACTGTTCAATTTTTTTATCTTCAAAAATAATTCTTCAAATTAAAAATAAAACTATTTTATTTTTGAAATAAAACTTATCTTTTTTATTTGAAGATTCAAATAATTGTTTGAAATTTCATGTATTTTGTTGAAAATTCCTGTTTTGGTAGAAAATTAATTTTTTTGGTTTTTATTTCATTTGATAACTCATTTTCAAAACAATAATTTCATTGTAACATTTATTTTTTCAGTATAAGAATTCTGACATTAGATTCAAAAATTTTTACTGTTTTTTTAACAGTTTATGTTTTTGTTCGAAATTCATCTTTTTGGATAGAAAATTAATCTGGTTTGGTGAAAATTTATCCATGTCGATGAGGATTTATCCATTTTGTTAAAAAAAAGCTTCTCGATTTTCGTTGAATTCAACTTTTTGAAAATTCTGTTTTTTAAATTGAAAAGTAATTTTTTAAATTGAAAATAAAAATATTTTCTTTTTGAATTAAAATTGATCTTTTTTGAAATTTCTGGTCTTTTGTTGAAAATTTGTGTTTTGGTAGCAACAAATTTTCTTGGTTGAAAATTCATTTTTTTCAGTTCACTATTTTGTTGACTGTTTAATTATTTTCTTGTAAATTCTTCTTTTTGGAAATAAATTAATCTTCTTTGGTGAAAATTCATCCATTTTGTTGAAGATTTATCATTTTTGTTAAAAAAAATATTCTATTTTCGTTAAATTAAACTGTTTTTAAATTCTTTTTTTAAGTTGAAAAGTAATTCTTTAAATTGAAAATAAAACTATTTTCCTTTTGAACTAAAACTTATCTTTTTTATTTGACAATAAAACAATTTTCTTTTTGAATTAAAATTTTTTTTTTGAAATTTCTGGTATTTTTTTGAAAATTCGTGTTTTAGTAGAAAACAAATTTTCTTGCTTGAAAATTAATTTTTTCAGTTTAAAAATTCTTCTATTTGACTCAAAAAATTTTACTATTTTGTTGACTGTTTAATTATTTTCTTGTAAATTCTTCTTTTTGGATATAAATTAATCTTCTTTGGTGAAAATTCATCCATTTTGTTGAAGATTTATAATTTTTGTTAAAAAAAACCTATTCTATTTTCGTTAAATTAAACTGTTTTTAAATTCTTTTTTTAAGTTGAAAAGTAATTCTTTAAATTGAGAATAAAACTATTTTCTTTTTGAACTAAGACTTATCTTTTTTATTTGACAATTCAAATAATTTCTTGAAATTTCATGTATTTTGTTGAAAATTCCTGTTTTGGTAGAAAATTCATTTTGTTGGTTTTTATTTCATTTGAAAACTCAATTTCAAAACAAAATTTTCATTGTAAAATTCATTTTTTCATTTTTTAAATTATGCAATTTGATTGAAAATTATTTACTATTTTTTTTGACAGTTTAATTATTTTCTTGTAAATTCTTCTTTTTGGATAGAAAATTAATCTTCTTTTGGGAAAATTCATCCATTTTGTTGAAGATTTATCTATTTTCTTAAAAAATCTTCTCTATTTTAGTTAAATTCAACTGTGTAAAAATTAACTTGTTTATATTGAAAAGTAATTTTTTAAACTGAAAATATTATTTCTTTGATCAAAAACTTTTCTTTTATTTGCAAAAATTTTACCATTTTGTTTTGGTGAAAAATTAATTTTTTTATTTTAAGATTAATTTTTGTAGTTTTAATATTCTGCTATTTGTTCGTTAAATAAAACAATTAAAATTGTGAAGTTCGAGGTTTTAATTTAACACTAAAATGTTAACAATTCAAGTCTTTCTATTTAAAATTGTTCAATTTAAAATGGTTTAGTTTTTAATATTTTATTTACAACTGCTCATTTTTAATAAAAAAAATAATTATGTGATAATAATGACATTAATTATAATTTTAATTCTAATTTATAATTTAATATTAAATTTAATATGTTATAATATTTTATAAATTTATCAATTTTAGGATATTATTTATTTTATAATAGTTTATATTTATAAGATTATATAATATTAATCAGAACGTTTTTAATATTTTATTTATTATTATTTAATATTTATTTATTTTTAATTAAAGTTTCCCGATATTTCAACTTTGGTGAAATCTTGTATTTTTGTAAAAATTAAAACCGAAAAATCCTGTAATTTTCTATATACACAACATTTAAAAAAAGAAAATAATAATTTATAGAAGTTTTTGAGTGGTAAAAACCTCTACTTTATTGTTCATTTTTTTGCTTTTCTAAAAAGAAATAAAAGAAACAAATTTAACTGTATTTTTTTGGGTTAAATTCCGTACATTTTTTTATAAAAAAGTAAATGTTTTAGGAAAAAATTACAGTTGTAGAAATGCACTTTCTTGTAAAAATTTTATCCACCAGGGGATTCAACTAGTTTGGTAAAAATGCCTAATTTTTCGAATTAATTTTCTTAGTTGAAAATTCATTTTTTTCAGTTTAAAAATTCTGCTATTAGATTAAAATTTTTTTTACTATTTTGATGACGTTTTAATTTTTTTTAAATTCGTCTTTATGGATAGAAAATTAATCTTCATTGATAAAAATTCATCCATGTCGTTGAGGATTTAATTATTTTGTTAAAAAAAATCTTTTCTATTTTTGTTGAATTCAACTGTTTGAAAATATGTTTTTTTTTTAAAGTAATTTTTTTAAACTGAAAATTAAAATATTTTATTTTTGATCAAAAATTGGTCTTTTATTTGCGAAAATTGAACCATTTTGTTTTGGTAAAAAATTAATTTTTTTAGTTTAAAATTAATTTTTTCAGTTTGAAAATTCTGCTATTTGTTCGTTAAATAAAACAATTAAATTGGTGACACGTAAAGTTTTAATTTTTTTTAAGGTTTAATTCAACACTAAAAAGTTTACAATTCAAGTCTTTCTATTTCAATTTATTCAATTTAAAATGGTTTAGTTTTTAGTATTTGATTTAAAATTTCTCATTTTTAATACAAAAAAAATTATGTAATAATAATAATAATATTAACTATAATCTTAATTCTAATTTTAAGAACAGTTTCCCAATATTTCAACTTTGGTGAAATTTTGTATGTTTTCAAAAATTTGTAATTTTCTAATATAAATTATATAAAATTAAAAGTATTTTTATGATATCAAACACCCAAATTAAAAACGGTAAAATCAGTGTTTTGGTAAAAAATTAATTTTCTTGCTTGAAAATTTATTTTTTCAGTTTAAAAATTCCGCTGATTCAAATTTTTTTATTATTTTGTTTACTTTTGGCAGAAAACTGATCTTATATTAATTAATTAATTAATTAATAATAATATCCTATTAATAATAGAGCATTAATCTTATTGGTGAAAAATTCGTTTTATTGGTTAAAAATTTACCTATTTTGTTGAAAATTTTTTAAAAATTAATTTTGTTAGCTGAAATTTTAACGATTTCAGTTTTGGTTAAAAATTGATCATGTATATAAAAAAATAAAAAATTGTCTCAAATTGTCACCTTCTTGGCAGTCGCCCATGTAAGAAATTTAAAGTACCAAGATAGAGATATGATGTTTGAGAAAATACAGGAATATTTTGGAAATAAAATTGGCCAAAAGTAACAAAGTACGAAGGAGTTAAAAAAAAAATTAAAAAAATGTCGACATTTGCGGTACTGCACGGTGACAGGAAGATCAAGTGATTTCTTTTGAAGATCTTTGTCGCCTCGCTCGAGGAAAGAAAAGCGATGAGAGTTGAGTCAGTCTAAAGAAAAATGTGCAATATATTTCCATACTAAAAGAAAAACACGAGCACCTTCTGTCAAAACAAAATATTCTTTTTTTTCTTTTGTCGAGTCGATTAGCTGTCACTCTACTGCCACTGAAATTTATTCTCTTGACGAGTTTTACCCTAAAATTTGCATCAGAGCCAATAGTCAAATAAAAATAAAGAAATGCCATATGTCGCCATATGGCAAGTGGCAGTTTTTATGGAGTTGAATTTTTAATCAAGAAAAATTCTTAAGAAAATAAATTTTTTTTCAACCAAATTTTTTAATTCTCGAGACAAAAAGATAAAAATTTCAGTTTCAAATTAAAATTTTTAATTAAAAAAACAAGTTGAATTTTCAACTACTAAAGATCAATTTGTAAAAGCAATATTTTAATTTTTTACCAAATAGTTAATTATCCATCAAAGATTTAATTTTTCAACCAAAAAAATTAATTTCCAATAAAAATAATAAACCTTCAACCAAAAACCTGAATTTTAAATGAAATATTTATATTTTCAACCAATGAAATTAATTTTCAAGAAAAATAATCAATCGTAAGCCTGAAATTTTAACACATTTTTTCAAATTGCAACCAACTAGTTGAATTCGCAAATAAAAAAGTTAGATTTCCAAGGAAATATTTTAATTTTGAAGTAAAAAGGTTACTGTTTAAAAAAGAATTGAATGAACTAGTTCATTTTCCATAAAATATTTTAATTTTGAATAAAAAAATCAATTTCCAATAAAAATAATAAATCTTCAACGAAAAAATAATTTTTTTGTTAATTTATTCCAAATTTGACCAAAAAGTTGCATTTTCCTAGAAATAGTTAAATCTTCAACCAAAGAAATTAATTTTTAAAAAATAAATAAATCTTCAGCCTGAATTTTTAACAAATTATTTCAATAAATAAATAAAATAAATTTCAAAATAAAAAGATACATTTTCATATAAGAAGATTAATTTTGAACCAAAAATTTGAATTTGCAACTAACAAAGATACATTTTCAAAGAAATATTTTATTTTAAACTAAAACGGTTACTGTTTAAAAAACAATTTCCATTTTCTACTAAGTAAATGAATTTTTAATTAATTATTTAAATTCTTAACCAAAGAAATCAACTTCCAATAAAAACGCATAAATCTTCAACCAAAGAAATTAATTTTCAAGAAAAACAATAAATCTTCATTTAAAAATATAAATTAAAAAAAAATTTTATAATTTTAAACAACTAGTTTAATTTCCAACTTAAAAGATAAATTTTCACCTAAGAATATTTATTTTGAACCGAATAATTGAACTTTAAACTAAGAAAAGAAAATTTTTAAAAGAAATATTTTAAATTTTAACTGTAAGAGATGACTTTTTAAAAACGTTCAATTTTCTACCAAAAAGTTCATTTTTCAATAATATATTTAAATTAAAAAAAATAGAAGTTCTATTTAAAAAAAAAATTTTTGAATATTCAACTAAAAACATTAATTTTTAATAAATTTGTTCAAAATTAAACCAAATAATTTAACTTTAAACTAACAGGATGAATTAAATGAGTTAATTTTCAATAAAATATTTAAATTTTCAACTAAAGATACATTTTCAAAAAAATTATTTTTATTTTTAAGTAAAAAGGTTACTGTTTAAACAAGCATTTCAATTTTCTACTAAGCAGTTGAATTTTTGTTTTAATATTCAAATTCTTAACCAAAGAAATCATTTTTCAAAAAAAAAATTTCAGTCAAAAACATGAATTTTTAACCAATTTTCTCAAATTTCTACCAACTAGTTTAATTTCAAAATAAAAAGATAAATTTTCATATAAGAAGATTAATTTTGAACCAAACATTTGAATTTGCAACTAACAAATATATATTTTCAAAGAAATATTTTTATTTTAAACTAAAGAAGTTACTATTTAAAGAAGCATTTAAATTTTCTACTAAGTAGTTGAATTTTTAATACAATATTTCAATTCTTAACCAAAGAAATCAAATTTCAATCAAGATTATTAATCTTCAACCAAAAAAATTAATTTAACGAAATTTCTTCTAATTTCAACCAAGTAGTGAATTTTAAACTAAACGAATAAATTTTCAACTAAAAAAGACGATAGCTGAATTTTTTAAATAAAATATTTGAAATTTCAAAAAAGGGATCCATTTTCAACAAAAATAATAAAGCTTCAAGCAAAAACATGAATTTGTATCAATTTTTTATAATTTTCAACCAAGTATTAAAATTTTTAACAATGGAGATGAATTTTCAAACTTAAATAATTAATTTTGAACCTACACAAAATTTGTTTGAACGAAGAAAATGTATGTCCAACCAGAAAGCGGTTCTATGGGAAACGCCAGTATTATCTGTGTCTTTATAAAAATTTGGTTCCTTTAGAGATTTAACAGTAGTCTCCTTTAAAACAAATTCATCCTTTTGGGTTCTCTTTGATCAAAAAGGGCTTCTATGGTTGAAGCTCCTTCGGAACCAGACATCGGTTCTAATAGAAACCCCAGTTTTACCTGTGGCTCTACAAAAATCGGGTTCCTTTAGAGACTTAAGTGGAGTCTCCTTTAGAACAAATTCATCGTTTTGGGTTATTTTTATCAATATTTTTTTGTGGCAGCTCCTTAGGAACTAAAATTAGGTTCTGATAGAAACCTCAGTTTTTTCGGTGTCTCTGTTGAAACTGTCTTCTTTTAGAGGTTCCACTGGAGGGTCCTTTGGAACAAAGTTATCGTTTAAGGCTCTTTTTTTAAAAAGAAGGGCTTTTTTGGTTGCAGCTCCTTAGGAACCAGAAATCGTTTCTAATAGAAACCCCAGTATTATCTGTGTCTTTATAAAAATTGGGTTCCTTTAGAGATTTAGCAGGAGTCTCCTTTGGAACAAATTCATCGTTTTGGGTTCCTACTCAGCAAGAGGGGATTTTTTGGTTACAGCTCCTTTGGAACGAAAAATCGGTTCTAATAGAAGCCCAGTTTTTTCTGTGCCTCTATTAAATTTCGGTTCATTTAGTGGTTCACTTTGAGTCTACTTTGAAACAAATTCATCCTTGTGGGTTCTCTTTGATCAAGAAGGTTTTTTTTTGTTGCAGCTCCTTAGGAACCAGAAATCGGTTCTAATAGAAACCCCAGTTTTACCTGTGGCTCTATCAAAATCAGGTTCCTTTAGAGACTTAAGTGGTGTCTCCTTTAGAACAAATTCATCGTTCTGGGTTATTTTTAGCAATATTTTCTTCTTTTTGTGGCAGCTCCTTAGGAACCAAAAGTAGGTTCTAATAGAAACCCCAGTTTTTCGGTGTCACTATTAAAATTTTCTTCTTTTAGAGGTTCCACTGGAGGGTCCTT
>JAWWLR010000128.1:32444575-32455031 GCA_035041075.1 Acraspis erinacei | reverse complement strand
AAATTTGGGGAAGATTGGTCAAAAACTGCCTGAAAGGCTAAACAATCCACGGTTTGGCTGAAAATGTCTATAAATTCGATATTGGAAAGGTACCAATTATTTCGTGAAAATATTATATAAATTTATTCAGGGCTGTATATTATTAATATTAATTAGAAGCAACTGATATAAATGTGAAAAATGAAAAATAGAAGTGTTGAATTAAAGAATATTCGGCATGGTTCATATTGCTTCATAACCAAAACAAACATTTTTAATAAGTTCCTGGTTGGTAATTTTGTAATTGGCAATATTATTTCAATAAAGATTTGAAAAATCAAGGAAGTCATGGAAAATTAGAGTGAAGGTAGTGCTTTACATGTATTCATAAGGATTTTAAGGCTACTCTTAAACTAAATCTAACGACTTCTACTGTTACGACACATATTCCAAATTGTCTGCAAAGTCATTCCCGACATTAATTGTACAATAAAAAATATGTACTGTTTTTTATAATAGAAAAATCTCGAATTCCTTGCTGGTATGATTTGTTTACAACTTATAGTGCGGTAACGATATGCTAAGAACATAATTAAATCCTATTATTAAACGGTAATAAGCAATTTAATCTCTTTTTTCTATGGAAAATGTTTAGGAACATTTATAAATAAATTTGATGATGTAAAATTATTTATTTAGAAATTTCGTTCCACAAAATTGATGGTGCAGAAAATAAATCAACAAAATATTTTACATAATTGGGAAAAAATACAACTGCACGCCCCGTAAAATAACACTAATATTTTAACGCTTTCCAATATTCAATTATGTATACGCATCGCAAACTCATGTAAGAAATTACGACTATTTTGTGTTTTGAAACACTCATTTTTAATTAGAAGAATGAATGCTACAAAAATCGAAATTTCATATATTTGGAAACAATCGAAGCCCCGCGAAAGATAACCTTGCTCCAATAAAGATCTGTTTTTCTGAAAGCTTTGTATAAGCTAAAGATGGATGTCGATATGATTTTCCAATTTACGCTATTTGTTCTGTGACATACAGGTATGCAAGAAAATAGAACCCAACATGAATGCGGAACTTTATTTTGAACGTTTTTTTTCCTGGCTGTAGCTTAGTAGGTCAAATATTTTGTGGGAGTGGGAGGGGGATGGATTCAGTTGAAAAAGGGGGAATGAAGAATTATAAATTGGCTTCTTGTTATACGTAGCGAAAATTAGTATACGGAAATACCTTGCAGAAATTGTCTTTTTTGTGTAAGACTGCATCCTGAAGAGTCATGTCCGGCAATAAAAAAATGTCGATCACCGCTGATACTCTACTCCTCATCTTTGCGGTTCTCCTCAACTGTATTGGTAAATATATAATTATAGAATATTATATCCATCCTTTTCATCAACTATAGAAAACGAACATGATTACCTATTTTTTCTATTCGCATGCAATTTGCAAATAAAAATATACAATTAAGGATAATACAAGACTTTTGTGCATCATAGATAACCTTGTCTTTAGCGACATTAAAGTAAGCCACAGACATGGGTTCCAAATTTTTTTAATTGATTATAAACCATCCAAGTGTTCATTTAAAAACTGTAAACACCTCCAGTTTCATCTCTTCAAATATCCAGCTGCGCATTTATTAAACTCTATTTTAAACAATGAGATTCTTTGTTCTAATTCCGCAATTGTTATAAACAAACTAAGCGTTCGAACGAAAAAGAACAATACTATTGCATTCGATATTTCAAAGACGAATGCAATGGTGTTGGATTTTTTATCGGGTTGTTTGTAATTATGTACAAAGCTTTCAAATCCACATCTATTCAAAACTTCAAAGCGGTATTCTTTAAAGTTCAAAAGGGTTAGTCACGAGGTCTTGCATATATTTGTATACCATTAATATAAGTTATCTGTGATGTAGAATAATTTTCCAAAAAAGTCAATTTTTTGTTAAAATCCTCAAAAAACGGTAATATTTTATTTTGAAAGGACCCCGCACAAAACCAATGGTAAAAATCATTCCGTAAAATTCGCTGATACTTTAAGAATCAAAATGACGGAATTTAAAATTGAAGAGCAATACTTGAAGAACATTATTATTTCAAGATAAATAATTAAAACAAACACAATGGATATTTAAAAAAAAGCTTGAATTAAGAAATTAAAAAATTATTGTTTCTTTCAATATCAAAGATAATTTATGAAAATTTATTAAACACAAAAAACGTCTTTTATCAAAATATTCAACTATTTAAATTTTTTCAATAATTTTAATTAAAAAAAAGTTTTTAATTCTGTAAAATCGGTAATTTTCTTTAGTCAGGAATACCGCGTCGAAGGGACAGGCAAAACGTTGCATCTTAGCAGGTCAACGAGACAGCGCAGACCCGCAGACTCCCACTACAACCCTCTAGTGGAGATGCGAGGCCCGCGGATGGGGAGCAGCCCATAAATAGAGCGACTCGATACAGAATCGGCAGTTGGGTGGTTGCGTGCGTTACGCAACAGTTTTTCTATTAAGAAGTAGCTATCCTCAAGGAAAAAAACTTAGAGTTTATTTGAGCTCTTAGGCTTCAAAACCTAATTCCAAAAATTTACTTAAAGATCCCTGGAGCGGAAGCAAATATACCGCGTGTACCCGGTCCTAAGGGAAATATTTTTTCTAAGTGTCTGTTGGGCGTAATTCCCGTTCAAATTAAACTGTCCTTTTTGGAGTCTAAAATTTTCTTGGGCAATTTGATTTTATAGCGCGATATACTTTAAAGACAGAAAAGTCTTTATTCCTACTCGTAAAATTTTAGAATTATTTTCCTTGAGGCTAGAAAGTGCCAAAACCTTGGAAAATATTATCTCAAGTATTTATTTTCGTTTTTTTAATTGAAGAGCTGGGCAGATTATACCTGTCCACCCCAGTTAAGGAAGTTAGCATTCAAAAGTAAAGTCTGATTTTGAGAACCTTGGCTTCTTATGGGCAGACGGGAGTATACCTCTCTGCAACTGGTTAAGAAAGGAGCCAACGCTCTAAGGTAGACAAGAGAATATTTTCCGTAA
The DNA here is from genome assembly GCA_035041075.1 of Acraspis erinacei. Lineage (NCBI taxonomy): Eukaryota > Metazoa > Arthropoda > Insecta > Hymenoptera > Cynipidae > Acraspis > Acraspis erinacei. Next base: position 32,451,974 of record JAWWLR010000128.1, on the reverse strand, counting down.
TAGAAGTTATAGGATGCCCATCAATAAAGAATTTAAATCAGAGAGAGAGAGAGAGAGAGAGAGAGTTTCTTGAATTACTGGAAATATCCAGATCTCTTCTTGCGTTTTATTCTTGCCTTTCCTTAATTCTGTCCCTGCGACGTAGGTAGGCGAGCTCCTGTAGGGAGAAAGCGTGAGCCACTCAGACCTCTATGTTTTAAGTGCGTTAGTGCCGGGCGTCAGCGAAAGCCCCTATTATTACGATAAATACTTTTTACATCCTTTAGGGATTATCTTATGAGGCTATATGCCAAAAATACAATAAAGCCCATAAATTAAGGATTAGAGAAAAAACTTTGCTCCATGTGAGAGGGTATTTAAATGTGAATGAACCTTCGACCATTATATTTTACAAATTATAATTATATTTACTTCAGGCGAGATTTTAATATTGAATAGAATACTCGAGAGCACATAGTTTCCCAAATAGAATATAGATAAAATTAAATTTGTAGAAAAAGGATTCTAAAGCAAATTACAAAAATATAAATTTGAGTAGAAAATACTCCTTATTATAAGCATAAGCCCATGTGCAGTTTGATTTAAAAGTTGATCAGAGAATCAAGACATTTTCATTTATAGAATAAAAACCAAAGAGTTAGTCCATTAATTTAGCTTACGGCCTAGAATTTAAATGTATGTAGGTTTAGATAGCGATTCTTGAATAAATGGATGTTCAGAGAAATATGAAGTCTTATTCTTCCTCCGTGTGAAGTCCCACTTATTAATAAAATTATTCGAACAATTTCTAATTTGTTCGCAAGTTAACAGTCGCTAAAAACCGCTAGCTACAATTGGCGCACCAATGTGTGGAGCACGAGAGTTGAAAGAAGAATAAGATTTCGTCCATAATGGACAAAAATAAAATTATCGAAGATTTCTTGAAAGGAAAAGCGAAAAAAATTGTATCTGCCGCCTCCAACGAGTCAAAAGAATGTACCGAAAGGCATCGCAAAGTTAGAAAAATGGTTAGGTGAGCGTAAAAAGCAAAACGCAAAAAATAAAATAAAAACGAAAAGTGCGAATATGAAAATAAAACGAAGTATCAGTGTATCACAAATAGTTTTTCATCATCAATATAATATAATATACGTGTCTGGGGACCAAATTACAGTAGCGACTGACACAAAACTATACACGGCAATAAGAACGTGGAAACAACGAGTGTCTGAGAAGTGAGACATTGGACTTTGAATTCAGGCGAAAGTATAAAATCACGAAACCGTGGAAGTGAAATTGATACATAAAAAAACTAAGAAATATTCCATAACATTTTATTTGTTGTATATCAAAGATATTTGACACCAAAATGGTGAAAACAACGCAGAGAACGTCGCGTGCAGGACGTAAGGTAACGACGGAAGAAGAAAACAAGCCTGGCGACCTAGAAGTAACCGTCAGAAATATATGCATGGAGCAGTTAGACGAGAGCCTTCTGTTACCACAAATAATACCAGAAACAGGAGCTGAGCATTTATGGACTGCGATAAATAAGAGACAATGAGTAACAAATGATCGAAAGGAATCAAGCCTTACAAGACAGAATAGATGCGCTCGAAAACAGCATCGGTCGATTGATTGAAGCTACAGTCAACGTCACACAAAGCATCGAGGAAGGAGAAGACCAGATGCAAGCACAAATCAACCGACACGAAACAGCATAAACGAGAATGGTAGAACATGTGTCAGAAAACTTTGACAGAAGATCACAAGAAATAACAACTACTGCCAAACCCAACATCAAATATGTTTTGCCAGAATACAACGCAGAAGGGAGTCCCATGAAATATATTCGGCAACTAAAACAATACTGGGAAGTGATGCGTCCAAGAGGATGCGACGCCGAGTACCTCATAGAATAATCTCTATATGGACCCCCTAGTGATTGGTGGCTCATACATGACTTAATTTAAACAAAGATACTAGGGAGAGCAAACACAACACCAAGTCAAGAGAAGACTCGAATTTGGATCATATCAACATAATCTCGATCATTCCAGAGCCGAGTACGCAACCAAAATGTTTGCTAGTACTAGCGAACTGACTCCTGCACTAGAGCATATAGAGATAATCAGGAGATTGGCCAGGCACTATGAAAATCACATAAAACTTGCGATCATCTTACGGGGAATTAACAGATGCGAGCAACTGAACGAGTTACTAGAAGAATTCGACAAAATAGGTAACTCAAACAGCAACGCTTCGGACAACCGAGAGTGGAGAAGCAAGACACCGAACACAAACCACCAGAAGACGTTGCGGACTCCAAACTCTGCAAATAACTACGGCAGGAGGAACGCCGGCAATACCAACCACTATAGCCACGGAGCCTCGGCTATAGGCGCGGCAGCAGCAACAGGGCCGAATCCCAGCATGAGTGCAGGGGGGCAACGTGCGCCATGGGGAAATAATTCATGACGACAACACCAACAACAGCCAGCAACCTCATCATCATATCGAGTTCAAAATATCGAGATGGACCCGATAATGGAGTTAGAAAATAATGAGGAATATATGGAAGAAATCGAACATGAGACGGGAAATGGACCAGGGCCGCGTCAGTAGACGAAACCAGAGCGATTGACGCGGCAAATATTACCATCTATCAACCGAACATGTTACCAAGCACCAGAGAAGAACTGTTGGAAGAAAAATGAAAGACCATGACAAAGAGACAATAAAAATGCTACACGGCTAACATTCATATAGCGGGTATATTCACGAAAGCGTTCATTGACACAGGAGCGGATGTAACCTGCACATCCGAGGAATTCTACAATGCGAACAAGGAGAGATTTGAACGCTATCCTTGTCTACCACTTGCGGGAGTAGCCATTACAGGACCCATGGGATATACGTCTCAGCAAAGAAATTTTCGCGGACGTACAAATACCGAATATTCTGGTACAATTTTCTTTCCTGATCGTACCTAATTTAGCAAGAACGTGTTTAATTGGGATAGATACCTTAGACGAGCCAGCAATTACGCACTGCGCGCCGTTCTTTATCAAATAAATGAAAAAGGTAAAAGGAAGATCATCAACTAGCAAGCAGAACGCTTAAAGGGCCAGAAATAACATACTTTAAAACGGAGAAAGTGCTGCTAGCTATCGTATGGGCCCTGCAGAAATTTCGTACATATTTACACGGAGCGGAGATAATAAATAGAACCGAACATTTAGCACTAACTTTCTTTAAATCGTGTAAATTTGTTAATGCACGTCTTACTTGATGGATTCTGGCTATCCAGGAATACAAGATCAAAATCGAACACTTACCTGGAAAACAGAATATATAGGCCGATGTATTGAGCAGATTGCACGATGAAGAAAGTTATCAAAAGAACCGAGGTGAGGCAAGAGTCGTAATCAACGCATTCAGCTACGAATGGACACCAGAAATAACTCGGAAAATCTAGACAAAACCACAGCAGCATGAGAGAGATAAGAAGATTTTGAAAATAAAAAGAAATTTGAGCCAAAATAAAGAGAATAATAGGTACATAATGATACATAACATTTTATACCATTTTAATGGCAGAGAGTACCGCATTTACATACCTATAGAAGCTGCAAAGACTCTGCTAAAGGAATTCCACATAGTTATGGCCACCCTGGCACCGAAAAAACTTACATAGATTTTAAGCAAGACATTTTTCTTAATGTATAGGGCTTTCCTTTCTTAGGCACGATAAGTTTCGAAATACTAATAAGATTTAATTGATCTGTGGCACATACTTTCAAGGCATAAAATTTATCGAGGACCCCTTAAGACCATAACAAAATTTCTTTCTCACTTTTCCATTTCTTCTGCCTTTTTCGATTCCATATATTTAGTCATCCTTATGAATATTAAATCCATTATGACTATTAATATTCAACTTTTGTTACAGAATTAATAAATCCACAGCTGATGTCTCTTCGACAATTATTTCCGTGGGAAAAAGGTCCCATGTCTCGTTTTGTGCGAATTAATATTCATACATTTCCAGTCCACGAAAATTTTCGACAGCTAGGTGCGTACCGCATGCGCACTACATGTGAAGTCTTCGCATTAAGGGAGCCTTACATCATTGGATGGTTAACCGGGTATACTATTGATACGCTAGGTTATCCTCTTCAAATGCCTGCTGGTCAGTTTCCCATATTTAACACAACTAACCACCATTGGTATTTGGTTAATGAAGAAGACTCTCACGTATTGGGTATAGGCCACCGTTTCACATTTGTTGAAGCACGTGATCGATTTGCTGCTACAAAAACACCAGTATCGAACAGAGCTTTCGACAAACTAGCACACGCTACTCAATGCGAAAGAGGACACCGTGTAGCAGCCCCTCTAGAATTCGAACTGACCCCCCACGTACACGTAACTGCAGAAGAGTTTTCAGCGTATATTGAAAGAATCCAGAATAAATTCAATCATGGATATAATTATCCGTAGGCAGAAAATAATTTCTGGGGAAGGGGATATTCAGAAGCATATATGTATATTATTTACATGTTTCAAAAATGTCAGTGGGGAACCACCCACCATACTCCCGCCCCCATGGATACAGCCTTGCGCATATGCGTTGAAATTAATGTATCCCATCGTTATTTTCAAGGCCATTTAAGAACGAATTCAAGCAGGCTTTTAATAAAAAACAAAGAAGAAAACTTATTTGATAAACTGCAGTCAACAAAGCAAATTTTTAATTATTCAATGTTTATGAAGCTCTTCGAATCGGTTGTCAAATGACAAATTTAGGTGAATGTTTCTATGTAAAAACTGTATTATTTTTTTGAAAGTCTGTGTCAGTTTCAAATGAATTATAGAAAAAATGTTAATTTTAGCTGTAATGAGATCTCCTCCAGATTGTATAATAGTGCATCCACTGTCGCAGAGCTTTTCATTTTTGCTAAGTTAAATTTCTTCGACAGTTGATTGATTAACCTGAGATTTATACGGCATCTCCCACCTTTCAGGATCGTATACAAGTATTGAGCACATCGAATATATTTACCAATTTTGTAATTTGAAAGCTGGTGAATCTCAAAGTTACTTATAGTCCTCGTTTGCGTTTAGAATTTGATAATGAATATTATATATACCTTATCTCAAATATCTTCATACAAAAGACCATCAATTCATAAGTATATTTACACATTTTTTATCTCAAATACAATTTTTAGTATATCTCATATTTTCGTAAACTAGGAATTTTGCACATATCCCAAGTTTTTCAATACATGTACATACCTCTTCTGTAAATGATACATGCTTATAGTAAAACATAAATAAATTTATCATTAACCAGTACTAAAGTCTTTATATTTTCCCGAAATTGTTTACAAAGCGTTTACAGGATACAATTTACGAAATCTTATATTAAATTGAAACGAAGAAAATTAACTTCTAAACTACAAATGTAACTATTGTAGGATTACTAATGCACAGAGATGACAAGATTGGTCTCTTTGAATAATTTATTATTCAATTAAATTAAAGTGGAATACAAAGTAAGGTCTGATGCCTATGGCCAGAAGTGTGTAACTAACGTAACTAGGGAAACTAACTTTCTTTTTTCAAAAAGGACACTAACAGCCATTTCTTTCTTAAAAGAACAATATTTAAATTTAAACAATTTTATGTACATAAAAGTTATCCTAAAATATTTTTAATTTATTACTCAATACAAAAATCACGTTTCCTATATTTCCACTAGTTTACAGTAGTATGCATATAAAATATGCCCTAAATTTCACTTATACCAATTTTTACGAAATGAAAATAATAAAGAAAATAATCTTTCAAAGTCAATATTTTATTTTTTATTCACTTTTATATGTATTGAAATGTTTATCTTTTTAAAGGAAGTATACGTACAAAGACCTTGTTTTTCTTTACTTTGCTAATATTAATAGCCCTATTTTCTTCATTTATTTTTATTTTTCTACCTCCAATTAGAGTTTCTATGAAACACAACATTTACTTTTTTAGTTATTCATTTTGAATGTTTATAGATATATTTGCTTAGAAATACAATACAATGTTCTCTAAATTTTAAGAGATGTGCAATGCTTTCCTAGTTAATCTTCAAAATGGATTGAAGATGCAGTCATTTTTTGTTTACATTATATTTCTAATGTACACCTATTTTAAGGACATTTTTTACAAACATAGTTTCATTCTAACGGGATTAACGAATAATTCAATTAGGATAAAGCTTTTCAGAAAACATAATTATATCCTAATAAGCACTTTTTTGCTGGAAACTTGGACTTACTCAAAATTATCTCGATAAACGAAGCATTTAAAAATTGCCTAGCGTTATTTTGATACTATTTGTCAATAAAATTTATAATTTTTTTTCTTTAAAAAAACCAATAAATTTCAATTGCACATTATCTTAAGAACAGTTTGAAGGACAAGTTCTCAAATTTTAATTTTAAAATATAAAGAACTTTGTCCCTCGGCGCGAGTTGAAGTGAAAATATTTAGTAAATTTTCTTGTCCGAAAAATTACGTTTATTTTTATATTTTTTACAGAAACGGTAAAAGATACAACTTATTTCCGCGAGAAAAAAAGATGTACCATGAAATGTCCTACAAAGTGATGCGTTAAAAAGTTAAATTTTTGAAAACTGAGTTTCAAGTCATCAGTGGTCAACCTGATTGAAGAGAATAAAATATATTTCTGTAAAAACTCACAGGAAATGTAGTATCGGCGAAGTCCAATAAATCAAGCCACTCTTTTGATTTAGAATTTAGATAGTAAAATGAAAATTTTAGTTCAGAACTTGAAGCATTATCCTAAAAATCATTCAAATTTAAGAATTTTTATTATACATCTTTAAAATTGAAAAGTTTTTAATTTGTCAAATTAAACGTCGAAAATTATGCAAGTTTCACCACTAAAACAGTATCAATTCTGATGATACAGACTATTTCAAGAAGATACTAAAATTTTTCTCGCGTTAATCATATTTTCATATACATGAATTTCATGTAATATATAATTAATAAATCCTGTAAAACGTATTATCTTGCATATTCGATTTAATTCCAGAAATTATAACCTAATTTAATTTCAGAGATTTTATATAAACTTAATTTTCAGGTTTTTAATGCTCAATTTGAATGGCTTGAATATATTACATCAAACAGATTTAAAAAAAGTAGAGGATGCAAAAATTTCAAATATTAAAAATTAAAAAAATTAGGGTTTCAAGGTTAGTAAATTTTAAATAAAAAATTATCCAATGTTTTTATTTACTTCTCATAAAATTAAAAACCCCGCTCACCAATTAAATGTTACAATAAAAGAAATTGCTGAAACGGGCGCCAGATATTTTTTGCACGGTAATTTAATGTAATT
>JAWWLR010000128.1:32314274-32325038 GCA_035041075.1 Acraspis erinacei | reverse complement strand
AATAGAAATTTTGTATAGTGTGTTCTTTTTTTGTAAATTAGAAACGCTACTTCCTGTGAATTTTAATCCCCCTATTCATTCAGAAATCTTTTGCATATGCAGGAGGGGATGATGTTCAACAATTATGTGATGCTGGAGAGGAGGAATTTCTAGAAATAATGGCCCTTGTTGGAATGGCGAGTAAACCTCTCCACGTTAGACGTCTTCAGAAAGCACTTCAAGAGTGGCTGACTAATCCCTGTAAGAACAAATTTTTATATTTGTAATCATGCATAACCAACCCTAATACCATTTATTCTATCATTATGTTGAAATTTGATATTTTGTAGCCTTGTTTCAAACACCAGTTGTGCCAACATCAGCAACAACTTTGAAAACCCCACCCGTGTCTGGATTCTCATGTATGAGTCCAAGACTTCAGCAGACAAACTCATCTGCAAGTTTAACATCTTCACAGCCAATGACAACTCCGACACACGTGACGCTACCACCTTTGCCTTGCAGAAGTGTCAGTCCTGTTGTGCCTACCTCTAATGTGGTAACACCTGTGGCCTCTTCAACTTTTAGACACAGTCCTAGTCCTAATGCTCCTCCACCTTACGCTGCTGCTCACAGTCCTGGTGTTCTGCAGGTATTTTTCTTTTCTTATGATATGTATTTATAAGCATTAGCATTCGTTTGATGTAATCTCAATGATTTTAAAATTTTAATAATGTATTACTAGGTCGGAACTTGTGAGTCTTCCTGTGGAAGTGGAACTACTCCAAGTCCCAGTGGAGTTGCGCCTCCTAGTCCAACTCAACCAACACCATCTCTAGCACCTTCCCAAGTTCAAAGACTTGCTGAAGCTGCAGAGCGGCTGGCAGCTTCACTCAGGCCTCTGGATCCTAAGCCCCATAATGTTAAAAAGAAGATTTGTAAGAATCTTGAGGTAGTGATGGCTATGTCTGACACAGATCCCCGCAGAATGGAAGAAATTAGGAAATACGCCGCCATCTACGGTAGATTTGATTGCAAAAGGAAACCAGAAAAGCCGCTGACACTTCACGAAGTTTCCGTGAATGAAGCTGCAGCTCAAATTTGTAGATTTGTTCCTGCCTTGCTGACCCGAAGAGATGAACTCTTTCCCCTGGCGAGGCGAGTTGTCAGAGACTCGGGGTATCACTACTCTAAAAATCAGTAGTGAGTATAAGATAATTTTTTGTTTACCACCTTGTTCTGATAGGTTCCTTTATCTTGAATTCCTCTCCTATAATCTTCCAACCTATGATCCCATGTTTCCTCTTCTCATTGACATATACTGCACTTTCTGTTCTCCTTTTTTCCTAGTACATCCCAACACATACCTCGTTTTCCAATCGAAATTCTGCTATTCTTGACCATCTTTTCTTTACCCATGCCTTTTATAAATATGTTTATACTCCTTCATCCCATTCCCTTCTACTTTTCTGGTTATGATAAATCTTCTCATATCCTCAAAGATCTTCAACAATTTCTTTCCCTTCCCATTCAATATCCTGTCTTTAGATTTTGTTCATCGCTTTCCACCCCATCCCTTTCTCTGATTTCTCCTACGTAGCTCCGTTTACATTGTCTTCCGTCTCTTTTCTCCTACCTTTATCTCTCCCACTATTATTCCTTATTTTTCTTCTTTCATCTCTTTCCTATACTTCTTTCTCATAAATTATCTATCCTTTTTCCAAGCCTGATACACGTTTCAGTAGTATATCAATAAATGAAATAATTACTTTCTCGTCTCTTAACCTTTCCTACTATTTCTTATTTCCGTCTCTTCCATTCCTTTTTCTCGTCGTATCACATCACCCCAATTTTTACTAACTCTTCCCTTTTCTTATTCCAATCCAACCATATACTTTCTATCTGTATCTATCTGTATTTTCTTTAACTTATACTGCGCATTCCTTTCTTCCCATGTCAAATCTCGCTCTCATTACTCTGCCTTCTTTCTTTCTCTTTGCATATAAAACCTTCTATACATAACCTCTCAGTAAACTGGCCCCTACTCTTTCCCATCCCTTTTTATCTAGCACGTCTTGATCATTAACAGCACCTATACTATTGTTTCAAATTCTACTATTCCTTATTTTCCTCTTTTCTATTCTTTATTCTTCTAGCCCCTTTCACCCCAATTTTTACTAACTCTTCCCTTTCTTCGTCATAATCTCACCATGCGCCTTCTATCTGTATTCTCTCATATTTCATTCTTCCCATGGGAAATATTTTGTTCTTTCCAAACTTCCATATAACGTCCTTTTTTATCATTACTTCTTTTTTATTCTCCCTTTTCTGTAGTTTCACCAGTGCCACTTGCTGTCCTCTTCCCCTTTCTTTTCCACACTTTCCACTTTCTTTATCTCTACCTACACACTATCCTTTCTAACACTTCTTCCAGCTCCATTCCCTCTAATCTCTCGCATTCTTCTACCTTTCTACTAGGCTATTCCTGCTTTTATGTTAGCCTTATATTAGTTTAGTCTTTTCTAAATTTTTCCTTTCTTAATTTATATCCTCATCATAATTTCCTTCTTATCTGTCCTATTCTTTACTTTCCAAGGAACGATTGACCTAGGAAAGAATAGTGAGAATGTGTGAATGAGCTTGCATGGCAAGATGTATAGCTGTGAAGGAAGCTAAAGTTGTATGCAAGTACAGGAAAGTGTGGAGAAAAATAGTTTATAAGAAATGTGTGATAAAGAGTGTAAGTGAAGTCAGCGACGCCTGAAACAAAAGACCTTGGACACTAAAGGTCGCGTGTAAAGAGTTTTTTTGTGTGATGTATGACACATGATGACTTTGTGAAGCTCTTCGCCTGGGGTGATTGCTAGAGAGATCGCTCAACGACTTGCGTCAGAGCGGTGTTGCGGATGAGTGTCTTGCTTAAATAAACAACATGGGAATTCTATATTGAGCTAATAATAATTTTTTCACTTTGTTCTCAGTTTATCCTTGTCGAGGTCTCGTGAAAACGGCGATGAAAGCGACGCGGAAAGATCGAAGCGCCAGAAGTTGGAGCTCGAGGGCGAGGGTGAGGATTCGTCGCAGGTTAGCTCGCCGCGTCAAAAGAAATAGAACCAAAAAAAACTAAAATACTAAATGCACCTGACCTGCCGCATTCGCATGGTCAATATTAAAATTTCCTAACAGCTAACTAACCGTTCGCACATCTCGTAGAGCAACATTAATCCAATAATCGCCAATCACTTTTCTACAAGCCTGGAAAAAAGGTCAAGTATAGCATGACCAACGCTGAGCTGGGCTTATGCTTGTGCTTTAATCCCGAATGTGATGTTTAATCTTACATTAATCAGTATATCCCTAGCGGACCGTATGAACGGAACATATCTTTTACCCTTTTTCACATTTATTTACAATTTCACATGGAACTCAGCACTCCTTTTATCTTTTATGATTATTTATTTACTTTTATTTGATAATTTAACAAAAATGACCAAATAAAAACTGTGTGCGGCGACCTGAATGTGAAAAATTAAAAAAATTATGCCCCAAAGGACTACCCGAATGACTTTTATTATGCAGTTGCCAGGCCGTAAAGTGCCCAGATAGCAAACGTGCGGTACACGTTACTCGCACGGCGTGCGAGGCACGCGATGCGTGCAGGGTGCGAGGCACATGCGTCGCATATGGTGAGGGTCACGTCCGCCCGAGGCCTACGCCTCGCACTTTGTGATGAGCATGAAGTGCGAGCACAATGAATGCATGAATCGTTACATTTTTTTTGTAAAATAACAGTATAAAAAAACAAATTCAAAATATTTTTATCGGGTACAATTTTTAATGTTAATAATGCATAGGGAAGAGCTTCATTTTTGTTATCTTCCTAGACAAATAACTTTTAATTAATTGATATAGTGTGAAAACTATTTTGGAAATTTGTTTTTATTCTTTAATACCTATTTAATCAAATAGTAAAATTAATATGAAAAATGATAGATTTCGTCATTTCATTAAATAGTTTTTTTTTAATTTCCCTCCAGCCAGCCAACCGTCCGAACGGAACCACTCGGCTCAATTCGTCACTCATGACTCTGCACTTTACTGATGACAGGCAAAGTCACGGTTTCGCGATTTTAAATTGTGATGTGGTTGTTATTTAAGTTTGCCAATATATACGCGATCCTAACGGATTATATTTCTGGATAATTCCAAGATAATTATTTGTCTCTTTTATCAGAATAAAAAAAATGTATTTCAAGACATGAGAATATTATTAATAATAATTATTCTGTGCCAAGTTCGAATGGTATTTACCGAGTTATCGTTTTCATATCTTCAACGTAATGTAAAAAATCATTTTACCCGCACACGTGCGACTCGCACGACGTGCGAGACATATGCGACCACATGGAAGACGCATCTGCGTGGTGATATGAACTCACGTTATGCTACTTTATCCGCATGCGTGCGACCCATAATGCTCGCACTGTGCAGGCATTTTGTTATCTGGGTATTGTGAATCGGGTTGCCGCACACAAGTTTTAATTTATAACTTTGTGACACATGAATAAATGCACACAGAAAAATGATGATGAAAATATGCCCTAGCGGTCCCAGTGAACTGGACAGTCACTATTTCGTCATTTTTCGGTCGAGCAATTGTTTAAACGTTTTGTTCAAGATATCCGCTAGGGATGACAATTATAGCATGTTCTTTTTTAAATATATAGTGCATGCATATATACATATACCTACATATATCAAAGGGTCATCCCTAAATTACGTAAAACGATTACGGGTGGTTGGGGGGGGGGGCGGATTGGAATATCTTAAGCAAGAAGAATTTTTACTAAAAGAAAATAATAAATCCAAAGATATTATAATTTAGAGATAAGTTCAGCAAAATTTCAGTCTATATTAAATAAACAAAAAGAAACAAATTTTTAACAAAACAGTTAAATTTTCTCATAAATGTGGTTTTAACTAAAATTATGAATCTTCAATTAAAACGGACGGATTTGCACATCCAAATAATTGAACTTTCGACTAAAAAAGATAAATTTTCTTCCTAAAAAAATTAATTGTACACACAAAAAAAGAAGAAATTTTCAACTAAAGAAAGGAATTTTCAAAAAAAATTATGAATCATCATACGTATTTTTAACAAAATATTTAAAATTTCAACTAAGAACTTGCTTTTTAAACAAAAAATATTAATATTGTCATATAATGAGGAAAATATTTTTAATAAAGTAGTTAAATTTTCAACAAACGGAATTAACTTTCAACTAAGGGGAATTTTCGATTGAAAAATATATATTATCAACAATGAGTCAATCCTTACTGAAAAAAGAATTATTTTTCTATTAAAAAAAATTAAATTACAAAAAATATATGAATTTGTAAAAAAAGAGTTGAATTTTTTACACAATGAATTAATTTTATGCAAAACAAAAATAAATTTTCATTCAAAGAAATCAATTTTCATTCAAAGAAATCAATTTTCATATAACACTATGAATCTTCGACGAAAAAAATAATCTTAAACCAAATAGTTGAATTTTCAACCCACAAGATAAACGTCTACCAAAAAATATCAATTTTCAACTAAAAAAATTCGTTTTCCACTACGAATGGAATTGCTGAATTTTCAGTTAAATCAATAAATTGCCTACTAAAATTTTCAGTTAATTAAGAAAATAATGCTATCCAAAATGTTGAATTTTGTAGGCAAAAAATGGATTTTCTAAATAGCAGTTGAATTTTCAACTATTACAATTCATCATATTGATCGAAAAAACTTTATTTGATTTACATAAACTTAACTATTTTATTAAAAATTCGTTTTTTTTGCTAAAAATTGATTTTTTCAACTAAAACTTTAACCATTCCATTAATCGTTGAAAAATTAATCTTCTTAGGTGAAAATTCATACTTTTTGTTGAAAATTTCACTATTTAGCTAAACATTATTATTATTTTATTACTTTAAGAAAATGATATCGAAAAAGGTCGAATTTTTAAGCTTGAAATTTAATTTTCAATCCGAAAGTATGATTTTTCACAAAAAAGTTTATTTTTAAACGTATTACAGGATTTTATACAAAAATAATTGAATCTTCAATAAAAGGATTAAATTTTCAATCAAATAATAAAGTTTACAAAACAGAATTTTCAACATAAAATATAACATAAAAATAATTTATTTATTCCTTTATTTATAAATTCGCAGTAAAATGTTGTGTTAGGGGTGGTTGACAATTTCAGAAATACAGCTGACGTAATTTTCGGATGACCCCTAATAACTTATTACTTCTAACATAACTAATTGCATGCATATCTATCATAAATTTTTCAAGATAAGCTTTGTATCGCAGTTTCCATTTAGGATTAACGATTTGATGAAACAAGGGAAGGGAAAGTGAAGAGAGGGAAATTATAGGAAGTGAGGGGAAATGAGGAGGGGGGATGTTAGTGAAGAGGAAGTAGGAAAAGTGAGGGGAGGAAAATAATTGGAAGAAGGGGAGTAGGGGTGTGAAGAAAAATAGTGGAAGTGAGCGTAAAGGACAGAAAAGAAGCGAAATGATTAGAATCAAAGTTAAGCAGGTGAAGGTTGGGGTAAAGTGAGGGGAAGGTAAGAATGTAGATGGAATAGGGGATGGAAAGTAGGTGGAGTAGGGAGTGTGGGGGAATGAGAGGTGTGAGGGGAAAGGAGAGGAGTGGAAGTAGAGGAATTGAGGCTGAGTAAGACAGATGATTAGAAATTAGGGTTACTAGGGGAGTGGAAATGAAGTCTGAGGAAGGGAAGTAGGAAAATAGGTGTGTTAGTTAAGGAAGCGGGGAGAGGAGGAAGTAGTAGAGGAAGAAGTTGGAGAAGGAAGGCAAAAGGTGGAGTGAGAGGAGGGTAAGAGGGAACAGTAGGTAAAGTACGGGAGTAAACCAATGGGAGGGGAAGGTTTAAACTACTTAGAAAATCTAAATAGGCTTAATAGGTTCTTAATGAGAGGTTTGTATCGCAGTTTCCAGTTAGGATTTACGATTTGATTGAGTGAGGGGAGGGCAAATGAGGAGACAGGAGGTATAGGAAGTGAGGTGGAATGAAGGGTGGGAAAGTGAGTGGAGGGGAAGTTGGGAAAGTAAGGAGAGGGAAATCAAGGTGGTTGGGGAGAGTGAAGAGTAATAAGGGAAGTGCGTTTAAGGAAGGGAAAGTAAGGGTATCGATTGGAAACGAAGGTGAGTAGGAGAGCGGGAGTAGGGAAAGGGCATTCTTAGTTGGGTCAGTGAGGAGGGAGGAAAATAGGGGAGGAAGAAGAATTTGGATGGAGTATGGGAGGGAAAGTAGACGTAGTAGAGAGTGTGGGAGTGTAAGGGAAAATGCGAAAAGGGAAATTTTGAGGAAGGAAAGGAGGGAAAGAGAAGTGTTAGTTAAGGAAGCTAGAAGAGGAGGAAGTAGTGGATGAAGAAGTGAGAGGGGGAAGGTTGGAGTGAGGGGAGGGGAATTTAAATTGATGTCTGCTCTGGTTTTTGAATTATGATTGGTATCAATTTCTGTTTTTTCCAACTGTCTGTAGCAGTTCTCTGTTCCAGATGGAATTAGATCTTCGTTGCTCTGGTACGGAAATTACCAGTTCAAATCTGAGAAGACATCGATCGTCGAGGTGACTATTACTCTTAATTTTATCAAATATGCTAAAAAATAATGACTAAAATAATGAAAAAATGATTATTTTTTGTTTTAATTTTACTTTATGGACAAATTTTTTAATGCTTCAGTCCAGTTTGGAGGAAGAAGAGTAATAATGGTTTGTTCAGCTCTAATATCGAGGAAATCAGCGATTCCGATAGTCAATTTTCATTCTCAAATGAGGAATCTTCATCCTTACAAGTAAGTTAATTTTAAGATTTGTAAAAAATTTCAACGTTACTTCTTTAGTGTGGTTGTTAAATTTTTTTATAATATTACGATATTTTTATTTTAGGATACGAACGATACTGAGGGAGATAAAATGGATAAGGAGAGTGATTTTAACCTCAAGGTATTTTTTTTAATTATATATTTTATTT
Source organism: Acraspis erinacei (assembly GCA_035041075.1). Taxonomy (NCBI): domain Eukaryota; kingdom Metazoa; phylum Arthropoda; class Insecta; order Hymenoptera; family Cynipidae; genus Acraspis; species Acraspis erinacei. The sequence goes on along the minus strand of JAWWLR010000128.1, from coordinate 32,316,999 downwards.
TATTAAATTACAATTAATTAATTAAAAAATTAAAATGAATAGCAGTAATAAAAATTGAATTATTCATAAAATTCATTACAGACTTTACACTCTTCCCCTTTTTTTTATTCCTTATACTATTTTTTGTTTAGAAAATCCACTGTCTTTTTTTAATATTCGTCCTTTTTAATAGAAAATTCGTCCTTATGGATTGAAAAGATTTCTTTTTTAGAAAAATAATCTTTTTTGGTATAAAGATAAATTTTGTTAATTGATTTGGTTCAGATCTCATCTTTTTTTTTAAAGTTCTACTATTTGCTTAAAAATTCAACTATTTTATTTAAAATTCTTGTTCGTTTATTAAAACTTTATTTTACTAAAAAAATTAAGTATTCAATTTTTGGTTGAAAATTTGTAGTTTTTAGTAAAAAATTTAACTAGTAACTTTTTTCATTAAGAATTCAGATTTTTTATTTGGAAATTCGTCTATTTTGATTGATAATTCACTCCTTTTTTTGAAAATTTATCTATTCTATTTTTATTTAAAAATTGTTAGTTTTAGTTTGAAAACAAATGATTAAATCTTTCATTACGAATTCATCTTCATTAGTTGAAAATTCAACTATTTGGTTGAAAATTATTTTTTAAAATTAAAAATGTAACTATTCTATTTTTAGTTAAAAACTGATAGTTTATCATTGAAAATTATACTGATAATTTTGTTAAGAATTAATCTTTTTTAGTAGAAAATGCAACTTTTTAGTTGATAAATCTTTTTTTAAATTTATCTATTCTATTTTTGGTTGAAAATTGAAATTTTAAAAAATGAAAAAAAATTCCTAAAAAAGATAAGAAAAAATTTCTTTTTTAAATTAATTTGATTCTTGGACATTAAATGGGATTTTAAAATTGATTTGAATCTAATTTAAATTTGTTTAATTTTCATATTTTTTCGTTAAACATTTAACTATCAAATTTTTTAAAAACTCGTTTCTTTACTGAAACTTAAATTTTTAACTGAAAACTTAACTTACAAATTTTTGTTAAAAAATTTATCTTTTTTATTTAGTAATTCAACTATTGAATTGAAAATTTCTTGGTTTTAGTTGAAAATTAAACTATTTTGTTGTTGTAAAATCAACTAGTTGGTTAAAACATTTTTTTTTTGTACAAATTTAATTATTCTATTTTTGGTTAAAAATTCATTGTTTTTAGTTGAAAATTTAACTATTAAATTGTGCCTGAAAAATTAGTTTTAAAATTAACGTTTTTTTTTAATTCGCTTTTATTCCTGCAAATTAATTTTTCAATTGAAACTTTAAGTATTCAATTTTTTTATGGAAAATTTATCTTTTGGTGGAAAAATGAACTCCAAAAAAAATGAATTTTATTCATTGAAAATTTTGATATTTTGTTGAAAATTCGTTTTTTTTTTAATTGAAAATAAATTTTCGTAACGTAAAATTTAGCTATTAAATTTTTGTTTAAAAATAATTAGTTCTTAGTTGAAAACTAAACTCTTAAATTTTTGATTAGGAATTCATCTTTTTTAGATAAAATTTCAACTATTTGGTTGAAAATAATCTGCTTTTAAAAAATTCATTTTATTCCTTGAAGACTTCAATATTTTTTTGAAAATTCGTCTTCTTTTCGGCTGAAAATTAATTTTTTCAACGAAAAATTTAGCTATTGCATTTCTGGTTGAAAATTAAACTATTTTTTATTTAAAATAAAAACAAATTATAGGTTGAAATATCCACTGTTATATTTTTTGTTAAAAATTAATCTTATTTGGGAGAAAGTTAAAAATGCATGTTATTAGTTAAAGATTAATCTCTTTGGCTGGTAATTTAACTATTGTGTGGAAATTTAATCAGTTTTATTGAAATTTTCATTTTCTGAATAAAAAATGGAACATTTGAGATCGAAGATTCATCTTTCATTATACAAAAGTTTTCGGTTAGATATTTATCAATCTCAGTTGAAAATTCAACTGTCTTCTAAAAAATGCGTCTCTTTTTCTTGAAAATTCCATTATTTGATTATTGGAAAAAATCATTTCTTTTTGTAGAAAATTAATTTTTTTTAAATTAAAATGCAATTATTTTAAATTTATCAAAAATACAATATTTTTCGAGTGTATTTAATTAAATTTGATACCTATACATACATTATAATTTTATTTAATAGTTATTTGCGATAAAAAAAACTTTGCCTCGTGTGCATTGCAGTACTTCTCTCGTCTCAGCTGCAACTTTCACACTCGGCCAAAAAAGTGTCACTCAGAGGCCGATTTTCACATACTATTTTTTGTCACACCACTCGATTGTTGCGTAGAGCAGCGTTTCCCAAACTAGTGCCGCTAGCAGATGAGGCTGCCGCCGGCAGGGGGAAGCCACTCGGGCCGGGCAGCTCGGCAGGCACCCCGCTGCGAAAAATGAAAAAATTTGAGCGTGGCGACCCTGCCGCTCCCCAGAAACAGCGAAAAAAGTTTGGGAATCGCTGGCGTAGAGCAGCTTTTCCCGGGGATGCCACCCCAGGCCGGGTAGCTCGGTAAATGACCCTTTCATTGTTTTATGAAGTTAGAATAACTCACATTATAAAGATTTAGCTTAATTAAGTTTTAATTAGTTGAATGATTTTGTGATATAATTTAAAGTGAATGAAACCAAAGTTCTTGAAAATCGGTTAATATCCGAACTAATAAATGAAAAATTTACCAATCTTGTGAATGTAACAAAAGTGC
>JAWWLR010000128.1:32095666-32110991 GCA_035041075.1 Acraspis erinacei | reverse complement strand
GATTTCATAAAAATTGCAATGATTTCAGAAATATTTCAAACAATTTCACTAAGATTTGAAAAATTTGAGAAACATTTTTTACAATTTTTTACAAAGACTTCAAAGATTTAAAAAACTTAATAAGATTTCTGGAAGATTTCACTAGGATCTGAGAGATTTCAGAAACAGTATGAAAAATCCACAAAAATTTCACAAAAATTTTAATGATTTCAGAAAGATTTCATAGGATTTCATAAAATTTCCACAGATTTCCGAAACATTAAAAAAAATTTACAAAGACTTCAAAGATTTAAAAAATTTACAAAAATTTCTGGAAGATTTCACTAGGATTTGAAAAATTTCAGAGAGTTTGAAAAGTTAAAAGATTTCATAAAAATTGCAATGATTTCAGAAATATTTCAAACAATTTCACTAAGATTTGAAAAATTTGAGAAACATTTCAAATTTTTTACAAAGACTTCAAAAATTAAAAAAAATTTAATAAGATTTCACTAGGATTTGAAAGATTTCATAGGATTTCATAAAATTTCAACAGATTTCAGAAACATTTCAAATTTTTTACAAAGATTTCAAAGATTAAATTTTTTTTCAAATTTCTGAAAGATTTCACTAGGATTTGAAATATTTCAGAAAGAGTTGAAAAAATTTACAAAAATTTCATACAAATTTCAATGATTTCAGAAATATTTCATAGGATTTCATAAAATTTCAACAGATTTGTGAAAAATTCATCTTTTTGGTTTTAAAATTCTTTTTTTTTTGTATAAATTTCATCTTTTTTTATTGAAATATAAACAATGACACTGTTTTGTACAAAATTCGTAGTGTTTTCTTGAAAATTCATTTTTTTCAATAAAGTATTTTGTTGAAAATTCTTTTTTCTTGGTTATAAAAGAATTTTTTTAACTGACAATTTAACTATTCTTTTGAAACATTTTTGTTTTGTTAAAATGTAATTTTCCAAACTGAAGATTTAACTATTTAATAATAAAAATTCTTAAAAATTAATTTGTTTGCGTTGAAAAAATAACTTTTATTTTGAAAATTTATGTTTTTTGTAGAAAACTCGTAATTTCGGGTTAAAAATGAAACAATTTTGTATAAAAATTAACTATTTTTTGGAAAATTAGCGTATTTTCTTAAAAATTATTTTTTTGCTTGTTATAAAGTAATTTTTTAACTAAAAATCGAACTATTTTCTTGGAAATTCAACAATTTGATTTACATTTTTCTTTATTTCTTGGCTATCATTTTGATTTTTAATGAAAATTAATTAAACTGCGGTTAAAATTGATCCTGTTACGGTAGAAAATCGATTTTTTTGTTGAAAATTCACAATTTTGGGTTGAAAATTTAAATGTTTTGTAGAAAATTTAACTATTTTGTTGAAAATTCATTTTTTAATAAAGTATTTTGGTGGAAATTCAACTGGTATTTTTTTATTTCATTTTTTTGGTTTAAGAATTATTCTGCTCCGGTTGGAAATGAATTATTTGGTTGAAAAAGTATCATTTAGTGTTCAAACTTCAAATGTTTTGTAGAAAATTCATACTTTTGGCTAAAAAATTAAACAATTTTGTAGAAAAATTCAAATATTTGTTTGAAAATATAGGTATTTTGTTGAAAAATTGTGTTTTTTTGGGTTAAAAATCAAGTATTTTGTGGAAAATTCATTATTCAAGGTCGACAATTCAACGGATTTGTACAAAATTCGTATTTTTTGCTCGAAAATTCAACAATTTTGTAGAAAAATTAAATTATTTAGTTAAAAATTTATTTATTCTCTTGAAAATTCAATTATTTGGTCAAAAATTAATTAAAAAATTCTAAATTTATATCTAAAATATTGTTTATTTTAATATTAATGACTTTTTTAATAAAAAGTAACTTTTTTAACCGAAAATTTAAAAATTTTGTTGATAATTCAACAATTTGACTGAAAATGTCGTCTTTCTTGGCTATCATTTTGTTTTTTAATAAAAATTAATTAAACTGCGGTTAAAATTTATCCCGTAACGGTAGAAAATTAACTTTTTTCTTGAAAATTCACAATTTTGAATTTAAGATTTAAATGTTTTAAAGAAAATTCAACTATTATGTTAAAATTTTATTTATTCTCTTGAAAACTCAATTATTTTTTTAAAATTAAATAAATAAATTCTAAATTTATATCTAAAAAAATTGTTTATTTGAATATTAATGATTTTTTTAATACAAAGTAACTTTTTCAACTGAAAATTAAAAAATTTGGTTGATAATTCAACAATTTAATTGAAAATTTTGTCTTTCTTGGCTATCATTTTATTTTTTAATAACAATTAATTAAACTGCGGTTAAAATTTAACCTGTTACGGTAGAAAATTAATTTTTTTGTTGAAAATTTATTTTTTTTAATAAAGTATTTTGTTGAAAATTCAACGGTTTTTTTTTAATTCACTTTTATTGGTTTAAGAATTATTCTGCTCCAGTTGGAAATGAATTATTTGGTTGAAAAAGTATCATTTAGTGTTCAATCTTCAAATGTTTTGTAGTAAATTCATATTTTTGGCTCAAAAATTCGACAATTTCGTAGAAAAATTAAACTATTTAATTGAGAATGTATGCGATTTTGTTGAAAAATCGTCTTTTTGGGTTTAAAAATTCAAATTTCTTTTCACTGAAAATTCAACTGTTTTTTATTCATTTTTTTGGTTTAAGAATTATTCTGCTCCGGTTGAAAATGAATTATTTGGTTGAAAACGTATCATTTAGGATTCAAAATTAAAGTGGTTTGTAGAAAATTCGTATTTTTTGCTCGAAAATTCAACAATTTTGTAGAAAAATTAAACTATTTGTTTGAAAATATAGGCATTTTGTTGAAAAATCGTCTTTTGTTGGTTAAAAATTAAGTATTTTGTGGAAAATTCATTATTCAAGGTCGACAATTCAACGGATTTCTACAAAATTCGTATTTCTTGCTCGAGAATTAAACAATTTTGTCGAAAAATTAAATTATTTAGTTAAAAATTTATTTATTCTCTTGAAAATTCAATTATTTTGCCAAAAATCAATTAACAAATTCTAAATTTATATCTAAAAAATTGTTTTTTTTTTAATATTAATGATTTTTTAAATAAAGAGTAACTTTCTTAACTGAAAATTAACAAATTTTGCTGACAATTGAACAATTTGATTGAAAATTTTGTCTTTCTTGGCTATTCCTTTCTTTTTTAATAAAAATTAATTAAACTGCGGTTCAAATACGGTAGAAAATTAATTTTTTTGTTGAAAATTCACAATTTTGTGTTGAAAATTGAAATGTTTTGTAGAAAATTTTACTATTTAATTGAAAATTAATTTTTTCGTTGAAAATTCACAATTTTGTGTTGAAAATTGAACTGTTTTGTAGAAAATTTTACTATTTAGTTGAAAATTAATTTTTTCGTTGAAAATTCACCATTTTGATTTTGAAAATTTAACTATTTTGTAGAAAATTCAACTATTATGTTAAAAATTGATTTATTCTGTTGAAAACTCAATTATTTTGTTAAAAATAAATAAATAAATTCTAAATTTATATCTAAAAAATTGTTTTTTTTTTAATATTAATGATTTTTTTAATAAAGAGTAACTTTTTAAACTGAAAATTAAAAAATTTTGTTGGTAATTCAACAATTTGATTGAAAATATTGTCTTTCTTGACTATCATTTTTTTTTTAATAAAAATTAATTAAACTGCGGTTAAAATTGATCCTGTTACGGTAGAAAATTAATTTTTTTGTTAAAAATTCACAATTTTGGGTTGAAAATTTAACTGTTTTGTAGACAATTTAACTATTTTGTTGAAAATTCATTTTTTTTAACAAAGTATTTTGTTGAAAATTCAACTCTTTTTTTTTAATTCATTTTTTTGGTTTAAGAATTATTTTGCTCCGGTTGGAAATGAATTATTTGGTTGAAAAAGTATCATTTACGGTTCAAAATTCAAATGTTTTGTAGAAAATTCATATTTTTGGCTCAAAAATTGAACAATTTCGTAGAAAAATTAAACTATTTGTTTTAAAATATAGGTGTTTTGTTGAAAAATCGTCTTTTTTTGGTTAAAAATCAAGTATTTTGTTGAAAATTCATTATTCAAGGTCGAAAATTCAACTATTATATTAAAAATTGATTTATTCTCTTGAAAATTCAATTATTTTCTCAAAAACAAATTAACAAATTCTAAATTTACATCTGAAATACTGTTTATTTGAATAAATAAAACTGATAAAAAAAATAAATCCTTACTGGACGTCCATCATCGCTTCCAAAATATGTACAACGTTGTCATATTGAAAAGTGTGCGCCTGATTAATAATCGTATCCTGAATCCTCTTGAGAAGATCAGCAAACTGGAAGAGCACAATTTCCGGAATGCTCGAGAACGAAACAAAAAGGCTCTTGGCAGTCTGAGCCGGAATTTCACTCGAATATTTCGAAATCCCATCGAGAATTAAATTGATCCGATTCCGGTCGATGCATGTCTCCCTCGTGGCTTTGTGGAGACGCTCGCTGAGGGAAGTAATGTCCAGATTGAATTTGTCCTGCATGCGTTGCGTGATCATCGACAGGGCGATCTTCACGGAATCCGTGGAATCGGATTTTTTCACCAGCCTCAAAATTCCCCTCAACTGGCTCGAGTCTTGCTCACTGAGGGAGTGAAAATTGGTCTGAATGTTCCTGAGGAGTGACTGGAAAATGATGCTTTCCGGCGACACTCCCAGTTCCGCTAATAACTGGATTGTCTCGACCAGTTGCGAGGCGTCCAAAGTTTTCGTTCGCTTGTCGAGCTCGTTGCAGAGGAGAAAAAGTTCTCTCTTGTCGACTGAGGGGCTTGATCGACGACTCGATATTGGGGAACATTGTAAGAGCTTTCGCAGAGCCTCGATACAGTTCTGGCCAGAGAGGGAGTCTTGGTTTTTATTGATATAATCGAAAATTGCTGATGGGCTGTCGCCCAAGTCATTGTAAATTGATTTTGACTCTTCTGAAAAACACGAGAAATATTTTAGTTCTCTTTTTTCTTCTTTTTTCTTCTAGAAAATCAGGCATCGGACTCACTTTAGAGATTGAGAATAGTGTAAAATGGTTGATAGATAATAGAATCCAATGAGAAAATCCAACTATTTTTGCTTGAAACTTCAAGCTTTTTGGTTGTCGAGGCTTCTATTACATTTTTCGGGTAAGAATTTATCCTTTTTGTTTAAAAAATTTCTTATTTGATTCAACATTGAATTATTTTTTTGAAAAAAAATCTTTTTGGCTTGAAAAATTCAAGTAACAAATTTCTTTTTTTATAGAAAATTCATTTTTTTGGTTTAAGAAACAATTTTGTTTCGATTGGAAATTAATTATTTTGTTGAAAATGGATCATTTAGGGTTCCAAATTCAAATGTCTTGTACAAAAGTAATAGTTTTTGCTAAAAAATGAAACTATTTTGTTGAAAAATCTTCTTTTTTGGTTAAAAATGAAATATTTTGTTGAAAATTCATCTTTTTGACTTGAAATATTCAACTAAAAAATGTCTTTTTATTGAAAATTCATTCTTTTGGTTTCAGAACTAATCTGTTTCGGTTGGGAATGAATTTTTTTGTTTAAAACGCATCATTTAGGGTTCAAAATGCAAATGTCTTGTACAAAAGTCATAATTTTGGCCTAAAAATTCAACAATTTTATAGAATATTACACTATTTTGTTGAAAAATCCTCTTTTTTGATTAAAAATCAAGTATTTTGTTGAAAATTCTATATTCAGGGTAGAAAATTAAAAGGTTTTGAACCAAATTTGTAATTTTTGCTCGAAAATTCAACAATTTTGCAGACAAATTAAACTATTTAGTTGAAAATGTATGCAATTTTGTGGAAAATTAGTATTTTTTTGTTAAAAATCAAGTATTGTGTTGAACAAACCTCTTTTTTGGTTAAAAATCAAATATTATGTTGAAAATTCATTATTCAAGGTAGAAAATTAAAAGATTTTATACAAAATTCGTGTTTTTTGCTCGAAAATTCAATAATTTTGTAGACAAATTAAACTATTTAGTTGAAAATGTATACAATTTTGTGGAAAAATCTACTTTTTTGATAAATAATAAAATATTTTGTTAAAAAAAACTTTTTTTTGTTTAAGAGTCATTTTTTAATCTGAAAGTTGAATTATTTTCTTGAAGAAATTAGTTTAAGAATCATTCTGTTTCGGTTGGGAATTAATTATTTGGTTGAAAACGCATCATTTAGAGTAAAAATTCAAATGTCTCGTACAAAAGTCATAATTTTTCATAAAAATTCAAGAATCTTCTTGAAAAATTAAACTATTTGGTTGAAAATGTATGATTTTCTTGAAAAATCATCGTTTTTGGTTAAAAATCAAATACTTTGTTAAAAAATCACAATTTTTGGTTTGAAAATTAAGTGTTTTGTAGAAAATTCGTAGTTGCAGCTCAAAAATTCAAAATTTTTGTAGAAAAATTAAACTACTTGGCTGAAAATGTATGATTTTGTTGAAAAATCGTATTTTTTTGTTAAAAATCAAGTATTTTATTGAAAATTTATTACCGAATGTAGAAAATGCAACGGATTTGCACAAAATTCGTATTTTTTGCTTGAAAATTCGACAATTCTGTAGAAAAAGTAAACTATTTAGTTGAAAGTGTATGATTTTGTTGAAAAATCCTCTTTTTTGGTTAAAAATCAAATATTTTGTTGAAAATTCAACTGCTTTATGGTTTTAAAAATGGAGCTAACAAATTTCTTTTTATTGAAAATTCATTCTTTTGGTTTCAGAATTATTCTGTTTCGGTTGGGAATTAATTATTTTGTTGAAAACGCATCATTTAGGGTTCAAAATTTAAATGCCTTGTACAAAAGTCATAATTTTGACTTAAAAATTCAACAATTTTGTAGAAAAATTAAGCTATTTGGTTGAAAATGTAAGTAATTTGTTGAAAAATCTTCCTTTTTTGGTTAAAAATCAAATATTTTATTGAAAACTCAACTTCTTTATACAAAATTCGTATTTTTTCTTTTTGTACGAAAATTCAACAATTTTGTAGAAAAATTAAACTATTTAATTGAAAATGTATGCATTTTGATGAAAACTCATCATTTAGGGTTCAAAATTCAAATTTTTTGTAGAAAATTTATATTTTTGGCTAAAAAATTAAACAATTTTGTAGAAAAATTAAACAAATTTGTTTGAAAATGTAGGAATTTTGTTGAAAAATCGTATGTTTTTGGTTAAAAATAAAGTATTTTATTGAAAGTTCAACTGTTTTATACAAAATTCCTTTTTTTTACTCGAAAATTCGACAATTTTTTTGAAAAATTAAACTATTTGTTTGAAAATGTATGATTTTGTTGAAAAATTCTCTTTTTGGTAAAAAATCAAGTATTTTGTTGAGAAATCCTCTTTTTTGGGATAAAATTCAAGTATTTTATTGAAAATTCATTATTGAAGGTAGAAAATTAAAAGGTTTTGTACAAAATTCGTATTTTTTAAATAAAAATTCAACAATTTTGTAGAAAAATTAAACAATTTGTTTAAAAAAGGAAGAATTTTGTTGAAAAATCGTATTTTTTTGGTTAAAAATCAAGTATTTTGTTGAAAATTCTATATTCAGGGTAGAAAATTAAAAGGTGTTGAACCAAATTTGTACTTTTTGCTTGAAAATTCGACAATTCTGTAGAAAAATTAAACTATTTTGTTGAAAATGTATGATTTTGTAGAAAAATACTCTTTTTTGGTTAAAAATCAAGTCTTTTGTTGAAAAATCCTTCTTTTTTTTTGTTAAAAATCAAGTCTTTCTGTTGAAAAATCCTATTTTTTTTTGTTAAAAATCAAGTCTTTTGTTGAAAAATCCTCTTTTTTTGTTAAAAATCAAATATTTTGTTGAATATTCCTGTTGATGGTTTTAAAAATGGAACTAACAAATTTCTTTTTCTCGAAAATTCAACTAAATTGTTGAAAATTCATTATTTTGGTTTCAGAATTATTCTGTTTCGGTTGGGAATTAATTATTTGGTTGAAAACGCATTATTTACGGTTCAAAATTCAAATGAATTGTACAAGTCATAATTTTGGCCTAAAAATTCAACAATTTTGTAGAAAAATTAAAATATTTTGTTAAAAAATCCTCTTTTTTGGTTAAAAATCAAGTGTTTTGTTGAAAATGCATTATTCAACTAACAAATTTCTTTTCATTGAAAATTCAAGCATTGTTCGGCTCGAAAAATCAAAAACAATTTCGTAGAAAAATTAACTGCATGGTTAAATATTAATGCATATTCTCGAAAATGCATTTTTTTGTTTGTTAAAAAGTAATTTTTTTTAACTGAAAAGTTTACTATTACATTGAAAATTCAATTGCTTTATACAAAATTCGTATTTTTTTTGCTCGAAAATTCAACAATTTTGTAGAAAAATTAAATTATTTAGTTGAAAATTTAAGTATTTTGTTGAAAAATCCTTTTTTTGGTTAAAAATCAAATACTTTGTTAAGAATTCACAATTTTGGGTTGAAAAATTAAGTGTTTTGTAGAAAATTCGTAGTCTCAGCTCAAAAATTCAACAATTTTGTAGAAAAATTAAACTACTTGGCTGAAAATGTATGATTTTGTTGACAAATCGTAGTTTTTTGGTTAAAAATAAAGTCATTTATTGAAAATTCAACCGATTTGAATAAAATTCGTACTTTTTGCTCGAAAATTCGACAATTTTGTAGAAAAATTAAATTATTTAGTTGAAAATGTATGCATTTTGATAAAAATTCATATTTTTTTAAAATTAAAAATCAAGTATTTTATTGAAAATGCTTTTTTTCTTGATTAAGAGTAATTTTTTTAATTCAAAATTGATTTTGTTGAAAATTCAACTGCTTTATACAAAAATCGTACTTTTTTGTCGAAAATTCAACAATTTTGTAAAAAAATTAATCTTGTGAGTTGAAAATGTTTGCATTTTGTTGAAACTTCGTCTTTTTTGTTAAAAAATGAAGTATTTTGTTGAAAATTCAACTTTTTTATAACAAATTCCTATTTCTTACTTCAAAATGAAACCATTTTTTTAGAAAAATGAAACTAATTAGTTGAAAATTTATGCATTTTGTTAAAAAATTGTATTTTTTTGGTTAAAATGAAGAATTTTGTTTAAAATGCTCTTCTTGTTGTTTAAGAGTAATTTTTTAAACTCAAAATTGAATTATTTTATTGATAATTTCTTCTTTTTGGCTCTAAAAATTCAACTAACAAATTTATTTTCATTAAAAATTCAACTACTTTTTTGGTTTACCATTTACGGTTCAAAATTCAAAATTTTTGTAGTAAAATCATATTTTTGGCTCAAAAAATGAAGTATTTTGTTGAAAATCCGACTGTTTTACAACAAATTCCTATTTTTTGCTTTTGTAGAAAAATTAAACTAATTAGTTTGAAATTTATGTATGTTGTTTAAAAAAATCGTCTCTTTTGGTTATGGATCAAGTATTTTATTGAAAATTCAACTGTTTTCTACAAAATTCTTTTTTTTATTCGAAAATTCAATAATTTTGTAGAAAACTTAACCTATTTTGTTGAAAAATCCTCTTTTTAGGTTAAAAATCAAATATTTTTTCGAAAATTTATTACTCAAGGTCGAAAATTCAGCGGTTTTGAGCAAAATTTGTATTTTTTGCTCAAAAATTCAACAATTTTGTAGAAAAATTAAACTAATTAGTTGAAAATGTATGCATTTTGATAAAAATTCATATTTTTTTGGTTAAAAATCAAGTATTTTGTTGAAAATGCTTTTTTTCTTGTTTAAGAGTAATTTTTTTAACTCAAAATTGAATTATTTTCTTGAAAATGTCTTCTTTTTGATTTTAAAAATTTAACAAACAAATTTATTTTCATTGAAAATTCAACTATTTTTTTGAAAATTCATTTTTTTGTTCTAAAAATTATTGGATTTCGGTTGGAAATTAATTATTTGTTTGAAAACGTATCATTTAGGGTTCAAAATTCAAATTTTATTTAGAAAATTCATATTTTTTGGTTCACAAATTAAAAAATTTGTAGAAAAATTAAATTAGTTGTTTGAAAATGTTGGAATTTTGTTGAAAAATCGTATTTTTTGGTTAAAAATCAAGTATTTTATTGAAAGTTTAACTGTATTTACCAAATTCTTATTTTTTTGCACGAAAATTCAACAATTTTGCAGAAAAATTAAAATATTTGTCTGAAAATGTATTATTTTGTTGAAAAATCCTCTTTTTTTTATGAAAATTCTTATTTTTTGGTTAAAAATCAAGTATTTTGTTAAAAATGCTTTTTTTGTTGTTTAAGAGTAATTTTTAAACTCGAAATTGAATTATTTTCTTGAAAATTTCTTTATTTTGGCTTGAAAACCCATCATTTAGGGTTGAAAATTCAAATGTCTTGTACAAAAGTCACAATTATGATTTTCTTGAAAAGTCCTCTTTTTTTGGTTAAAAATAAAATATTTTGTTCAATATTTATAATTTTAGGTTGGAATATTAAGTGTTTTGTAGAAAATTCGTAGTCTCAGCTCAAAAATTCAACAATTTGGTAGAAAAATTAAATTATTTAATTGAAAATGTATGCATTTTTATGGAAATTCTTATATTTTTTTGAAAATTTCTTCTTTTTGGCTTTAAAAATTCAACTAACAAATTTATTTTCATTGAAAATTCAACTATTTTTTATGGTTTAAAAATTAACCGTTTGCGAATAAATTATTTGGTTGGAAATTCATTATTCGAGGTAGAAAATTCAAAAGTTTTGTAGCAAATTCATATTTTTGGCTCAAAAATTCAACAATTTCGTAGAAAAATTAAACTATTTAGTTGAAAATGTATGCATTTTGATAAAATTCTTATTTTTTGTTAAAAATCATGTATTTTGTTGAAAATGCTTTTTTTGTTGTTCAAGATTAATTTTTTAAATTCTTTTATTGAATATTTCTTCTTTCTGGCTTTCAAAAATCAACTAACAAATTTCTTTTCATTGAAAATTAAACTACTTTTTTCGTTTAAAAATTAACCGGTTGAGAATAAATTATTTTGTTGAAAATTTATAATTTACGGTTCAAAATTCATAAGTTTTGTAGTAAAATCATATTTTTGGCTCAAAAATTCAACAATTTTGTAGAAAAATTAAACAATTGGGTTGAAAATGTACGTATTTTTTTTTTAAATCGTATCTTTTTGGTTAAAAATCAAGTATTTTGTTGAAATTTTCAACTGCTTTACACAAAAATCGTACTTTTTTCTCGAAAATTCAACAATTTTGTAGAAAAATTAAACTATTTGGCTGAATATGTATAATTTCTTTGAAAAATCGTATTTTTTATTTAAAAATGATATATTTGGTTGAAAATTCAGCTGTTTTACAACCAATTCCTATTTTTTGCTTCAAAATTAAACAGTTTTTGTAGAAAAACGAAACTATATAGTTGAAAATGGATCCATTTTGTTAAAAAATCGTCTCTTTTGGTTATGAATGAAGTATTTTATTGAAAATTCATTATTCAAGGTCGAAAACTCAACGGATTTGAACAAAATTCGTACTCTTTGCTCGAAAATTCAACAATTTTGTAGAAAAATTAAATTATTTAGTTGAAAATGTATGCATCTTGATAAAAAAATTCTTCTTTTTTGGTTAAAAATCAAGTATTTTGTTGAAAATGCTTTTTTTGTTGTTTAAGAGTAATTTTTTTAACTCAAAATTGAATAATTTTTTTGAAAGTTTCTTCTTTTTGGCTTTAAAAATGCAACTAACAAATTTCTTTTCATTGAAAATTCAACTATTTTTTGGAAAATTAATTTTTTTTTGTTTAAGAATCATTCTGTTTCGGTTGGGAATTAATTATTTTGTTGAAAACGCATCATTTAGGGCTGAAAATTTAAATGTCTTGTACAAAAGTCACAATTTTGGCTTAAAAATTCAACAATTTTCTAAAAAATTAATCTATTTGGTTAAAGATGTACGATTTTCTTGAAAAATCCTCTTTTTTTGGTTAAAAATAAAATATTTTGTTGAAAATTCATTATAAGTGGTAGGAAATTCCAAAGTATTGTAGTAAATTCATATTTTTGGCTCAAAAATTCAACAATTTCGTAGAAACAATAAACAATTGGATTCAAAATGTATGCAATTTTGTTGAAAAATTGTCTTTTTTGTTAAAAAATAAAGTATTTTTTTGAAAATTTAACTGTTTTTTACCAAATTCTTATTTTTTTGCACGAAAATTCAACAATTTTGTAGAAAAATTAAAATATTTGGCTGAAAATGTATGATTTTGTTGAAAAATCCTCTTTTTTTTTTTTAAATCAAGTATTTTCTGGAAAATTCATTATTCAAGGTAGAAAATTAAAAGGTTTCGTACAAAATTCGTATCTTTTGATTGAAAATTTAAAAATTTTGTAGAAAAGTTAAATTATTTAGTTGAAAATGTATACATATTGATGAAAATTCTTATTTTTTGGTTAAAAATCAAGTATTTTGTTAAAAAACTTTTTTTTCGTTTAAAAAATTCAACTATTTTGTTGAAAAATCCTCCTTTTTGTTTAAAAATCAAATATTTTGTTGAAAATTTATTATTCAAGTTAGAAAATTAAAAGGTTTTGTACAAAATTCGTAGTTTTTGCTCGAAAATTCAACAATTTTATAGAAAAATTAAACTATTTAGTTGAAAATCTATGCAATTTTGTTGAAAATTTAAATATTCTGTTAAACATTCATTTTTCGGGTTTAAAAATTAATTTCTTCCCGTAGAAATTTCGCCTTTTTTTTATTAAAAATAAAAACCCTTAAAATTCAACCAACAAATTTCTTTTTGTTGAAAATTCAACTATTTTTTAAAAAATTAATTTTTTGTTGTTTAAAAATTATTCTGTTTCTATTGGGAATTAATTATTTGGTTGAAAACGCATCATTTGCGGTTCAAAGTATAAATGTTTGATACAAAAGTCATTATTTTGTCAAGAAAATTAAACTTTTTTGTTGAAAATTCGTATTTTTTTATGAATTCAGCCTTTTTTCTTTAAAATAAAAATATTTCTTGGTTGAAATATCAATTGTGTATTCATTTTTTTTGTGTTAACAGTTCAACTATTTGTTTGGGAATTAACTTTCTTGTTCGAATTTTGATTTGACGTTTCTAAAAACTTCAAAAATCTTGTTGAACTTTCTCAAGAATTTTATTTAAATTATATTTATTTGACCTTCAAAACAAATAAACTTAAAAAAAACAAATAGTGCTATTAAATTTGAAAAGATTGAAAATTTAAAAATTTTACAATCTTTTTTTTTGTAAGGAAAGTGCAATATAAATGAGAAAATGATGAAATTTGAAAGCTTTTTAGTCTTAAAATAAACTGAAATTTAGAAAAGATTTAATATAAAAACCGGCAAAAAATTTGAAATTGTTCTAATTTAAAAAATACAGATAGAAATGGGGAAAAAACTGTTTTCAAAATAAGTGTTTAAAAAAATGTTAGAAATGAAAGACGCCTGAATTTCTAAAGGAGTTCAAGATAAGAGTATTACAACCTTTTGCACTTATAAAATAACAAACAAAAATTACCTTTATTTGATGAATGACTCTGAGAAGTTTGAAAATTACGAACAATCAAACGTCTACGAAAAACTATTAAATTCCTCAAATTAAAAGACATTTTGACTAAATTGTTTATTGACTTATCCATTCTTAAACAAATTATAAACTTTAACCACAAAATACACTACTTCATTCATTATTTGAATAATTTTTTATCTCATTATAAGATTTATGAGCATTCCACGAGGTTATGTCCGTGTGTCGGTGATGTAACATAACCTAAAAGCTTAGGCTCTACCAAAGATATTATTCTATACGCTTCACCCACAACCCACACGCAGCATTAAAAGAGAAAGACTGCCGGCAAGCAAGGTGTGAAAACGCCTTTAGCCCACTTCTTCCTCTGTTTTTTTTCCTACAATATAATCTGAAAATGTCAAATGTGAAATTGCGGTATATACGAATATCGTTCTCTTGACTGTAATATGTTATATTTTTACTCGACCGTCCTGGCTTTCAGCTTTTTCCCAAACATTCACGAAAAACTTACCTGAACAATATCTTTTTACCGGTAGTTTTGTTGGATTAACACGATTAACACTATGGAAGTTTCGAAGCGTGAATATAAACTTGAAGGTGATTTTGAATTACGTTTCGAAGTCGGATCAAGAAGCAGAAAAGTGACTTTAGAGGTAGGTAATATATTAATTTTTAATTTTCTCGTTCACACATTTTCCCTGTCGGCAGTATTTTGTCATTTTCAGGTTAGGAAATATTTGTTTTATTTGTTGAAATTGAATTTAGGGTAATTATTTATTCCTATACCAACATAACCTCAAACTTTTTAAACAATTTAAAAATCAAATAAATGAGCGAAATGAGCTCAATTGCTTTCGAATATAAAAAAGAAATCTAATATAGTATACCAAAAAATAGTTTTGGTCGTCAGTTTTTATTTGAGAATAAGCCAGATTTTAATTTCCTCTTCCGGCATATTTTTCGAGATTTTAATTTTCGTTACCTGCATTTTTTGCCAGTTTTTAACGTTCTCTTTCGGAATATTTTGACGGATTTTAATTTTCTCTACCGGAATTTTTTGCGAGATTAGAATTTTCTTTTTTGTGCCGTATTTTAATTTCTTCTTTCAGCATATTTGGCTACATTTTAATTTTCTCTTCCTGCATTTTTTTCAGTTTTTAATTTTTTAATTTTCAAAGATTCTTCGAAAAAATGCAATACTTGTTCTCTTGTTTATCTAATATGTTTAAAAAAAAATTTATTATGTTTTTACAAATAAACTAAAAATAAAAAGGACATTTTTACAAAAAATTGCGAATCAATTAATTATTTTAATAATAATTTTTGATAGAAATAATAATTTATTATTATTGTTTAATTATGTAACTTTTATAGTTTAGACTACTTTGACGATTTCCGTCGTTTTTTTTCAAACAAAAATTACTAACGGACTATTCCAAACAATTACAAAATTTGCAATTCAAGCCGAAAATACGAATATTTTTTGCATTTTTGGAGAATAAATAATTGTTTAAATAAATTACATTGGTATAAAAAAATTGAAAATTGTTTAGAAAGTCGTGGTAAATATTCCAATTGTCCATTGGTAATTATTTGTATGAAAAGACGACGAAAATTGCTAAAAAGTTCAAAAAATACGTACAAATGTAGTTTGTTAATTTTTTGGTTATATTTGGGGCTTGAAATGAAAGTTATTATTATGGTTTCATTTCGTAG
>JAWWLR010000128.1:32045791-32060309 GCA_035041075.1 Acraspis erinacei | reverse complement strand
ATTTTTTAATCAAAGAAATGAATTTTCAACTAAAATTACGGTATATTTAACTGAACTAATACGAATTCCAGTTAAATTTGTTTATTTTCAAACAAAAAAAAAACATTTTTGAACAAAAACTAACATTTTTAGAGAATAAATTAATTTTTATTAAAAAAAGAAGCGCATTTTCAACAAAATAGTTAAATTGTCGATCAAAAAATATTTAAAAGCCAAGATAAAAAAAAATTGCTTTTGAACCAAAAATATTAATTTTTTGCCCAAAAAATGAATGAATTTTCAACAATATCTTAAATGAATTTTCAATCTAAAATAGAACAGTTAAATTGTTAGGAAAAAGACATTAATTTCCTAGAAAAATAATGAATTAATTTTCATAAAAAAAAGAAACGAATTTTTAACAAAATAGTTCAATTTTCTATCCAAGAGATAAATGTTTAATTAAAATGATAAATATTCAATAAAAAAGATTTTAATTTTAAATAAAAAATTGCTGAATTTAACAAAAAGAAAAAGAATTTAAAAAAAAAGAAAGATTTTTCAGTCAAGAAAAAGAAAAATTCGATTAAACTGTCCAATTTTCTAGAAAAATTATTAATTTTGGGCCCAAAAAAAGGGAAATTTTCAGCAAAACACATCAATTTTAAAAGAAAAATGTCAAAATTGATTTTTTAATCAAAGAAATGAATTTTCAACTAAAATTACGGTATATTTAACTGAATTAATACGAATTCCAGTTAAAATTTTTTATTTTTAACAAAAAAAAACAACATTTTTTTAACAAAAACTAACATTTTCAGAGAATAAATTAATTTTTATTAAAAAAAAAGCGCATTTTCAACAAAATAGTTTAATTTTCAACCAGAAAAAGAAAAATATAATTTAATAAGAGTTGAAGTTGTAACTAAGAAAACTTTTTCAGTCAAAAAAAAATGATTTTAAACGCAAAATATTAATTTTCTGCCAAAAGAAGGCTAAATTTTTAAAAATATACACAAATTTTAAATCTAAAATAGAATAGTTAAATTTTCAGTTAAAAAAAATCATTTCATGAAAAAAATGAATTATCAACTAAATAAATAAATCCAGTAATATAAAGCTAGTTTTACAAAATAAAAATTATTTTTATTTAATTTTATATTAAAATTTTTCAGGCAATAAATTAATTTTCACTAAAAAGAAGCGCGTTTTCAACAAAATAGTTAAATTTTCAACTAAAAATTATTTTAGTCAAAATAAAAAAAATGTATTTTTAACCAAAAATAGTAATTTTCTGAAAAAAAAAGGATGATTTTTCAACAATATACACACACTTTTAATCTAAAATATAATAGTTAAATAATCAGTTAAAAAAATAATAATTTCTTGAAAAAAATTAATTATCTTCTTATTTAATTTTATATTACAATTTTAAGAAAGTCCTGACGTTTCTAGTTTTTTCCAGACATATAAAAATGCCCTGAAAATTCCTAGGTTTATCTGAAATATTATTAAAAATTGCTTCAGAAAGCACAAATTTGGCCTGAAAAAATACATCAATTTTTATCAAAAGGTTCAAATTTTCAATCCACGAAATGAATTTCCAACTATAATTTTCAAGCCTAAAAGACAAATTTTCTACACAAAAATATCAATTAAAAAAAATTAATTTTGAATCTAAATAGTCGATTTTTTGTCACAAATATTGTTGAAGTTTCTACAGCATAATAAAAGTTTAAAACAAATAATAAATTTTTCCATCATTTATAAAAAAATTTTAAAAATGGATTTTTAACCAAAAATATTAATTTTCTACAAAAAAAGGATGATTTTCAACAATATACACACATTTTTAATCTAAAATATAATAGTTAAATTTTCAGTTAACAAAAAAATAATTTCCTGAAAAAAATTAATTATCTTCTTATTTAATTTTATATTACAATCTAAAAAAAATCCTGACGTTTCTAGATTTTTCCAGGCATATAAAAATGCCCTGAAAATTCCTAGGTGTTTATCTGAAATATTAATAAAAATTGCTTCAGAAAGCACAAATTTTGCCTGAAAGGGATGCGACAGTATTATAAAAAATAAAAAAAGTATTGGCAATGCAGCAGCAGTAGCAGAGAGAAATTTGAACAGCACTAATATTTCATTTATTTGTTTAAATAATAAGTCCCTACCGTACAATGTTTACAGAGTCAATAAAATCATTATAATTAAGGTACAATGAATTATGAATTAATAATTAATAATTAATTACTTACACTTAGAGTCGAATGTATTGCCTTATCTTATCATTAAAATTCGAGAGTTCGAGAGTCGAGAGTCGATATTGATCCCGATTTGATCAGTGGTGCATACCCGCGACTTTCAGCTTCTTTGGATGGCGAATTGCTCTCCCAATTTCGCTATCGGAAGATTCGGATTCGGAGTCATTGTAACCGCCAATTCCCACCGAATCCGACTTTGAAACTTCACAAGACTCGGCTGCAAAGTTTCCCGTTATTTTAGCCTTCTCCAGTGTGCGTACTGCAATTGCAACATTTTTCAAATCAAAAACCCCCCAAAAATACAACAACAACAACAACAACGACAAAATAAATTTAAATTAAATTCTATTTCAGGGCCCGTACATTCCGAAAATTGTTGAATATTCTATTTAAAAAAATTCATTTTCTACCGAAAGATACGAATTTTCAAACAAAAAAGGCACATTTTTAACACGTTTTTAACAAAATTCTTGAATTTTCTACAAAATAATACAATTTTCCAACAAATAACAAATTTTCTAACATAATTGTTGCATTTTCAAACAAATAATAAATTTTTACATCATTTTTAAATAAAATGCATAAATTTTTAACAAAAGATTCAAATCATCAACCCACGAAATTAATTTCAAACTATAATTTTCAAAACCTAAACAAAAATTATTTTCTACACAAAAAATTTCAATTAAAAAAAATTAAATTAAAAAAAAGTTAATTTTCAATCTAAATAGTCGATTTTTTGTACAAATATTATTGAATTTTCTACAGAATAATAAAATTTTTAAACCAATAACAAACTTTCTAAGATAATTGTTGAATTTTCAAAAAAATAATAAACTTTTCAATCGTTTTTAAAGAAAATGCATAAATTTTTAATAAAAGGTTCAAATTTTCAAGCAAGGAAATGAATTTCCAACATTTAAACTAAAAAATATTTCTTAACAAAGTAGTTCAAGTTTTAACCAATTTGTAAAAAAAATTTCAAGCCAAAAAAACGAACTTTCTACATAAAAATATCAATTTAAAAAATAAAGATAATTCTAAATCTAAATAGTCGATTCTTTGGTCAAATATTGTTGAATTTTCTGATGAATGATAAAATTTTTAAAGAAATAACAAAACTTTCTAAGATAAATGTTGAGTTTTAAAATAAATAATAAGCTTTTAAAACATTTTTAAACAAAATACATAAACTTTTAACAAGAGTCAAATTTTTGAATCAAGCAAATAAATTTACAACTATAATTTTCAACATTTAAACAAAAAAATTATTTATAACGAAGTAGTTCAAGTTTTAACCAACTTATTGAATTTTCAAGCCCAAAAGACAAATTTTCTACTCAAAAATATCAATTAAAAAAAATTCAATTTAAAAAAAGTTAATTTCCAATCTAAATAGTCGAGTTTTTGCACGAATATTGTTGAATTTTCTACAGCAAAATAAAATTTTCAAACATATAATAAGTTTTTACATCATTTTTAAACAAAATGCATCAATTTTTAACAAAAGGTTCAAATTTTCAATCAAGCAAATGAATTTCCAACAATAATTTTCAACATATAAACCAAAAAATTGTTGAATTTACAAACAAACAATAAACTTTTCAATCATTTTGAAACAAAACGCATCAGGTTTTCACAAATGGTTCAAAACTTCAACCTACGAAATGAATTTCCAACTATAATTTTCAACATTTAAAAAACCAAAAATTTTCTTAACAAAGTAGTTCAAATTTTAACGAATTTTGTTGAGATTTCAAGTACAAAAGACGAATTATCTACGCAAAAATATCAACTTAAAAAATAAAGTTAATTCTAAATTTAAAAAGTCGAGTTTTTCACAAAACAGATGAATTTTCAACCAAAAAGGGACGACGTTTTTCACAAAATTCTTGAATTTTCTACAACATAATAAAATTTTCCAATAAATAACAAACTTTTTCTAAGATAATTGTTAAATTTTCATATAAAGAATAATATTTTTAATCTTTTTCGAACAAAATGCATCAATTTTTCACAAAAAGTTCAAAACTTCAACCAACGAAATGAATTTCCAACTATAATTTTCAACATTTGAACAAAAACAACGACGACGACTAAATAAATTTAAATTAAATTCTATTGCAGGGCCTGTACATTCCGAAAATTGTTGAATATTCTATTTAAAAAGATATATTTTCTACCGAAAGATACGAATTTTCAAACAAAAAAGGCACATTTTCAGTTTGAAAAACGAAAAAACGATTTTGCAACAAACTAGGTGCATTTTCAAACAAAGAGATGAATTTTCAACTAAAATGTTTTATCCTCAAAGAAAAAAAAATTAAGTTTTTATAAAATAGTGTAACTTTCAAGCAATTACTTGAATTTTCTGCTAAAAAATTTGAATCCTGAACAACAGCTGATGAAATTAATTTATAAAAAAATAAAAGTACTTTAAAAAAATAGTTAAATTCTTAAACAAGTATTTGCATTTTCTACCAAAAGAGGCGAATTTTCAAATAAAAAAGATAAGTCTTCAGTTTGAAAAACTAATTTTTGAAAAAGTTTTTTCAACAAAATAGGTGCATTTTGAAAGAGATGAATTTTCAACTAAAATTGTGAATTTTCATACGAGAAGATGATAAAATTAATTTTTAACATACAAAAAGTAAAAGTATTTTTTTTTTAAAGTTAAATCTTTTACCAAAAAATTGAATTTTCTATCAAAAGACGAATTTTCAACAAAAAAAGCACGCATGTTTAAACAAACAGTTAAATATTCAATTAAAAAAGATTCACTTCCTACTAAAATTTTACTAAGTTCTACTAAAATTTTGAACATACAAAGAAGAAAAGTATTTTTTTTAAGTTTGCATTTTAAACAAATATAACAACACATATTGTTCAATTTTCTTCAGAATAATACAATTTTTCAACAAATAACAAATTTTCCAAGATAATTGTTGAATTTTCAAATAAATAATACATCTTTAAATCATTTTTAAACAAAACACATAAATTTTTAAAAAAAGGTTTAAATTTTTAATCAAGAAAATGAATTTCCAACTATAATTTTCAACATATAAATAAAAAAAATATTTGATAACAAAGTAGTTTAAATTTTAACCAATTTTGTTGAAATTTCAAGTCAAAAAGATGAATTTTCTACAACAAAATAGTCGATTTTTCCACAAAACAGTTAAATTTTCAACTAAAAACGATAAATTTTCATTTAAAAATAGAAAATAATTTTTGGGCTGATGAAATTAATTTTTACACGCATGTTTAAACAAACAGTTAAATATTAAAATAAAAAAGATTCATTTTCTACCAAAAGATACGAATTTTCAACTAAAAAAGATAAGTTTTGAGTTTGAAAAATTAATTTTTGAAAAAGGATTTTTCAACAAAAATAGGTGCATTTTCAAATAAAGAGATGAATTTTCAACTAAAATTTTTAATCTTCAAAGAAAAAAAAAAGTATTTTTTTAAAAGTTTACATTTTATACAAATCTGTTGAATTTTTAAGACTAAAAGACGAATTTTCTACACAAAAATCTTAATTATAAAAAAAAGAAAGTTAATTTTCAATAAAAACAGTCGATTTTTTCATAAAAAATTTGAATTTTCGACCAAAAACGTATGAAGTTTTAACAAACTTGTTGAATTTTCTAAAAAAGAATACAAATTTTCCAACAAGTAAAAAAATTTTCGAAGATAATTGTTGAATTTTCAAATAAATAATAGATTTTTAAATCATTTGTCAACAAAACACATAAGTTTTTAACTAAAGGTTTAAATTTTCAATGAAGAAAATGAATTTCCAACTATAATTTTCTACATTTAAACAAACAAAAAATAATTTTATAACAAAGTCGTTCAAGTTTTAACCAATTTTGTTGAAATTTCAAGCCCAAAAGACGAGTATTCTACACAAAAATATCAATTTAAAAAATAAAGTTAATTTTAAATCTAAAAAGTCGATTTTTTACAAATATTGTTGAATTTTCTACACAATAAAATATTTAAACAAATACAGTTTTTAACCAAATTGTTGAATTTTCGAAATAATATATTTTAAAATCATTTTTAAACAAAACAGATAAATTTTTAACAAAAGGTTTAAATTTTTAACCAACGAAATGAATTTCAAACTATAATTTTCAAAACTTAAACAAAAATTATTTTCTACACAAAAAATATAAATTAAAAAAAACTAAATTAAACACAAACTTAATTTTCAATTTAAATAGTCGATTTTTTGCCCATATATTGTTGAATTTTCAAAGAAATAATAAATTTTTTAATCAT
The DNA here is from genome assembly GCA_035041075.1 of Acraspis erinacei. NCBI lineage: Eukaryota > Metazoa > Arthropoda > Insecta > Hymenoptera > Cynipidae > Acraspis > Acraspis erinacei. The sequence goes on along the minus strand of JAWWLR010000128.1, from coordinate 32,053,764 downwards.
TTTTCAACAAAATCCATACATTTTTAACAATAGGTTCAAATTTTCAACCAAGGAAATAAAGATAAAAAGACGAATTTTCTACACAAAAATATCAATTTAAAAAATAAAGTTAATTCTACAACTTAATAGTCGAATTTTTTCCAAATATTGTTGAATTTTCTGTAAAATAATAAAATTTTAAAACAAATAACAATATTTTCTAAGATAATTGTTGAATTTTCAAATAAATAAGAGATTCCTAAATCATTTTTGAAGAACTCATAAATTTTTAACAAAAGGTTTAAATTTTTAATCAAGAAAATGAATTTCCAACTATAATTTTCAACCTTTAAACAAAACAAATTATTTTATAATAAAGTAGTTAAAGTTTTAACCAATTTTGTTGAAATTTCAAGCCCAAAAGACGAATTTTCTATACAAAAATATCAATTTAAAAATGAAGTTAATTCTAAATCTAAATAGTCGATTTTTTTACAAAACATTTGAAATTTCAACCAAAAACGGATAACGTTTTTAACAAAATTGTTGAATTGTTTAATAATAATTTTAATAATTTTCGAACGAAATGCATCAATTTTTCACAAAAAGTTCAAAACATCAACCAACGAAATGAATTTCCAACTATAATTTTCAAAATTTAAACAAAAAAATTATTTTATGACAAATTAGTTCAAATTTTAAACAATTTATTGAATTTTCAAGCGCAAAAGACGAACTTTCTACACAAAAATATCAATTAAAAAAACATTTAATATAAAAAAAAGTTAATTTTCAATCTAAATAGTCGATTTTTTGCACGAATATTGTTGAATTTTCTACAGCATAATAAAATTTTCCAACAAATAACAAATTTTCTAAAATAATTGTTGAATTTTCAAACAAATAATAAGTTTTTACATCATTTTAAAACAAAAGGCAGCAATTTTTAATAAAAGGTTCAAATTTTCAACCAAGCAAATGAATTTCCAACTATAATTTTCAACATTTAAACCAAAAAATGGTTGAATTTTCAAACAAACAATAAGCTTTTCAATCATTATGAAACAAAACGCATCAATTTTTAACAAAAGGTTCTAAAATTCTACCAACGAAATGAATTTCAAACTATAATTTTCAAAACTTAAACAAAAAATATTTTCTACACAAAAAATATCAATTAAAAAAAATTAAATTAAAAAAAAGTTAATTTTCAATCTAAATAGTCGATTTTTTGTACAAATATTGTTGCGTTTTCTACAGAATAATACAATTTTTAAACAAAATACATCAATTTTTAACAAAAGAGTCAAATTTTTTAATCAAGCAAATCAATTTTCACCTATAGTTTTTCAAATGTTTACAAAAAAATTATTTTATTACAATGTAGATCAAATTATAACCAATTTTGTTGAATTTTTAAGCGCAAAAGACGAATTTTCTACACAACAATAAGAATTTAAAGAAAGTCAATTTTCAATGACAATAGTCGAATTTTTCACAAATATTGTTGCATTTTCTGCCGAATAATACAATTTTTAAACAAATAACAAATTTTCTAAGATAATTGTTGAATTTTCAACAAAATAATAAATTTTTACATCATTTTTAAATAAAATGCATCAATTTTTAACAAAAGGTTCAAATTTTCAACCAAGCAAATGAATTTCCAACTATAATTTTCAAATTAAAAAAAAAATTATTTTATAACAAAGTAGTTAAAATTTTAACTAATTTTGTTGAAATTTCAAGCCCAAAATACGCATTTTCTATACAAAAATATCAATTAAAAACAAAAAATTTTTAAAAAAAGTTAATTTTCAATCTAAATAGTCGATTTTTTGGAAAAATATTCTGGAATTTTCTACAGAATAATAATATTTTTAAACAAATAACATTTTTAAATAATTTTTAACAAGAGGTTTAAATTTTCAATCAAGAGAATGAATTTACAACTATAATTTTCAACATTTAATCAAAAAAATTATTTCAAGTTTGAACTAAGTTTGTTGAAATTTCAAGCCAAAAACGGATGACGTTTTTAACAAAATTGTTGAATTTTCTACACAATAATAAGATTTTCCAGCAAATAAATTAGTTTTTATCAAAATTGTTGAATTTTTAAAATAATACATTTTTAAATCATTTTTGAACATAATAAATAAATTTTTCACAAGAATATCAAATTTTCAAATTTACAGCTAAAATTTTGAACATTTAAACAAATACAATTATGTTCTAACAAAGTAGTTCAACTTTTACCAAATTTTTTTGAATTTTCAAGCTCAAAAGACAAATTTTATACACAAAAAAAGTCAATTTTCAACTTAAATAGTCGAATTTTCTACAAAAATGTCTGAATTTTTCACAGAATAACAAATTTTTAAAACAAATAACAAAGTTTCTAACCAAAAAAGATAAAGTCTCAACTAAAAATATAATAATGAACTATCCAAAGAAAAAATGTTAGCGTTATTTTCCATCTAAATAATAATAGTTTAAATAAAAATTAAAAGTAATTTTAAAAATAAATTTAAAATATTGGATCAGAAAATTGGAAATTTAGTTTAGAAAACAATAAAAAATAAATATAACAAATAAAAAATAAAATTTATATGAGTAATTGAGAAAAGGATAATTACTTTGTGATTCGAGAAGATTATTCTGCCGCTTCAAATCATCAATGTCTTGTTGATGAGAGGAATTCTTGCGTCGCATGAACTGAATATATTCGGCAGCCTTCTTCAAAATTTGGGCTCGGCTCGCGACTTTTTCGCCTTGCAGAGCCGGCACCGAGTCCCGGAGACTCGAAAAGCTGTCTTTTATGTGATCCCGACGCTTTCGCTCCAAAGCATTGTGATGCGCTCGTTTCTCCGCCTGAACAAAAACAATTTCTTCCAATTGTAGTTTCAATATTCACGGCCAATTCATTCGGGATGGCCGTTTTAATCCAAGAAATAAATTCCCGACTTTTTACCGGTTCGCAAATATTTTCCACGCTCAATAAAATGACAAAATTCAAACTCTAAAGCTCAATATTTTTTCATTTCAAGTTATAAAAAATAAACTACAAATCAAAACACTAAAAGTAGAATTTTTAAGTTTTAAGTTTTAAAATTCAAGTTAACATTTTTTTTAACTGGACACTTCTTAAATTAGAAGTTAATTTTTTTCATTGTAAATAGTTGAAACATTCTTGAAAAGGTTGAAATTTGCTTAAGATAATTGTTGAATTTTCAAATAAATAATACATTTTTAAAGAAAATACTTCAATTTTTAACAAGAGTCAAGTTTTTGAATCAAGCAAATTAATTTACAACTATAATTTTCAACATTTAAACAAAAAAATTATTTTATAACAAAGTAGTTCAAATTTTAACCAATTTTGTTGAAATTTTCAAGCCCAAAAGACGAATTTTCTGCACAGTTTCAAACAAAAAATAAACTTTGAAATCATTTTTAAACAAAATGCATACATTTTTAACAAAAGGTTCAGAACTTCAACCAACGAAATAAATTTCCAACTATAATTTTCAAGCCCAAAAGACGAATTTTCTAAACCAAAATATTAATTAAAAGAAATTCAATTTAAAAAATTAATTTTCAATCTAAATAGTCAATTATTTGTACAAATATTGTTGAATTTTCTACAGAATAATAAAATTTGAAAACAAATAACAAACTCTTCTTAAATTAGAATTTAATTTTTTTTTTTGTAAATAGTTGAAACATTCTTGAAAAAGTTGAAAATTTTATTTCAAAATCTTAAGAAATCTAGAAGTTGTTTCAAATTTTTTCAAATTAAAAATTATTTTTCAAATTTTTAAATATCTTATAAAATTAATTCAATGTTTCCTACCATTTTTTGGAAAACCCTGCCAATTTGTTTTACAAATTTTCTTAAAATTTTGATGTAAAAATAATAATTGAACACTTATTATTTGTAGAACTTCATTGATTACAAATACAATTATGAAATTATTTTTTTAAAATTATTGTTAATGTTTGAAATTTCTAAACTTATTGTTTGAATTCAAATTAACAATAATTTGTAATAAAATATTTCTGGATGAAGTATTTTTTTAATGTGCATAGTATTTTAAAAACACAAAAATAATAGCTGAAATCTAAATTCACATTTTTTTAAATTGAAAATTGGATTTTTTTACACCTTCTAAATTTGACAAAATTTGCTCCTCGAACCCAAAAAAAAACCAACCACTGTTTTTATCATACCTTAAAACGATTTTCAAAAATACACCTTAATTTTTTAAGTAAAATCATTTTTTTAAATAATCGATTCCCGGTGGCAAAAAAAGTCAACACAACCTAAAACTGTTCAAAAATTGTAAATCTGTTTTTAAATATTGATTTTGTATTAACGGCAGCAATTTCAGAATAAAAATACTTAATTTTCAGATCTTACTTTAAAACCTACTATTTTTTTGGTTAGAAAAACTGATTTCCAGTGAAAAAAGTTAACATAACCTCAAACTGTTCAAAAATTGTAAATATTTTTTTTAAGTATATACCGATTTCCGATGAGAAACACGAACATAATCTAACATTATTTAACAAAATTTTATCAATATTAAAATTCAATTTAAAAAAATAAATAAACGTAACGTAACAAAAAATGTTTGACAACTTTAAATATTCTTGAAAATTTAATCATTTGTGTTTATATCAAACGATTTCGGATAAATAATTTTAATATAACTTTTAATTGTTCCAAGATTGTAAATATTACTTTTTAGGCATATTTATTTATTTTGCAAACGCTAACCTAACCTAAAATTGTATTTCCGGCGAAAAAAATAAAATAAAAACGTTTAGAAAAATTATAAATTATATATATATATATATATATATATATATTATATAATTATAAATTATAAATCGTTTTCGTTACCTAATTATTATTTTTTTAAATCACTGATTTTATGTGAAACACGATAACATAAACTGAAATTGTTCAAAAATGGCAAATTCGAACTGTAATGATTTCTGGTTTAAAATACCAATTTTTAAAAATTTTAACCTAACCTAAAATTGTTTTCCAAAATTATGAGGCTTTACAATCTAATTATTTTTATTTCAAAATATCGATTTTCGGCAAAAAAACACAAGCGAACCCGAAAAAAGTACATTTTTAAAAAATCTAGTCTTTCAGGAATAATAATTTTGTAAGAAAAATTCCCATATTTGACGTAAAACGGTAACATAACCTAAAACTGTTGAGCAGAAAAATCTCGATAATTTTTCATTAAAAATTGTTATTTCCAGCGAAAAAACAAACAAACAGGTACTGAAAAATCGTAAATATTATTTAAAATCTAAATTTTTGTATTAAAAAATTAATCCTGTCCATCAAAAAATACATAAGATATAAAAAATTATGGACCTTACAATGATTTTTATTTAAAAACAAGCAAAAAACTTTAACATAACCTAAAATTCTTGAAAAGAAAAATCTTGATAATTTTTGTTTAAAAATTATCATTTCCGGTGAAAAAAATACAAAAGCAACCTAAAGTTATTGTAAAATTGTAAATCTTTTCCGAAATCGAATTATTTTGGTTATTTCTGTCTCGAATGCCAATTTTGTAAAATGTTATCATAACCTAAAACTGTCGCAGATTGAAAATCATAATAAGAAAAAGTTAATTTCCGGTGAAAAAAAAAGTTTTAATTAAAAATACTAATAATTTGTCAAAAAATAAAATTGTACAAAATTTGTCAATCTTTTCCAAAATCTAATTATTTTATTAAAAAATTAACTTAACCTAAATTGATAAAAAATAATGAAGCTCAAAAATCAAGATTTTAATTTTTAAATCTTAAAGTCCGCCAAAAAACGCTAACTTTCCTTTTTTTTTAAATAATAATTTGCAACAAAAATAACAGCAGTAGTAAAAAGGCAATCGGGTTTTGAACAAGAATGAATTCGATATGTTCGAGACACCGTGATACACCCTTTTTTGTAGACAGGATAGGATAGGAAAATCAATAAAATATTTTAAGTGTTTGCAGTTTGTATTTCCCAATGAAAATAGAAGCATCTAAAAATGAAACCGGACTTAATTGAGAAATTTTGATTTGTGATCGCGTCGATAAATGGAATGAGATTTGATATTTTGAGATATAGAAGAGAATAAGAGAGAAAGAACGAAAGAAACAACGCACCTAACCTCCAAATTCCAGGACATCCTCAAAAATTCTCATTTTTCAATCGCGCCCCTTACAACAAACGATGCGATCAACAAAGAAAACAATTGACATGAACTGACCTGAGAGTAATATTGCGTATTATTGGAATGTCTCTGTCTGGAATCGGAGTCGTCACCCTCCTGAAGGCAAAATATAAACAAAGCGTTAATGGACTTTCGGAATCGCTGCACTTAAATTTTTGACTGATTTCGATAAACTAATTCACGCCGAAGACTTACGTCACTCTCGATGTCGATATCCCGATCGTCGTCGCTCATATTCGTTGAATTTCACTGACAAACTAACGGGAAGGGGACAGAGTTTTCCAGGATTTAGTTACGCAGATTCAGATTCAGGAGAGACGAGGAGACAAGGGAGACAAGTGTGTGTTGGACTCAGTTGGACTGTTGGGTTGGGTGGTTGGGTGGCACGGGACAGTTGACAGCTGTTGACAGCAGTTCCCTTCCCATTTCCATTTGTCATCAGCAGACTTTGACAGATTCTTGGCAGAATGGGAATGGCAGCCACTGGCCAGTATCGACAACGTCGACAGCATTCATGTGGCAGCACTATCGCGTGATATGTTACGTCCTGGGCCAATCCAGACCCTCTATTGCCGATCTGTTGAAACTACAATTCACCGCCAACTTTGAATTAATATAAATTTATAACACGAGTTTTGTATTAAATATAAGTTTTTTATTCCATTGAAATAAATTCAATTTATTATTAGGTCACGCACTCTCACAAATAAAAAAATTTCATTAAATCTTACGCCTATTTTGTCCCCTTTTATAGACTTCTTACTCGTCTAAAATTCTATCGATTGGAAGAGGACTAGGTTCCTTGGTCGCTCGTAAAAACAAAGCAGAATATTCTCCTTTAATAATTTATATATAATAATTAACTTCAAAATCTCTTCTCCTCACAGCCGGACGACTTTCAATTCCGATATTTCGCTCCTTATACGATAATTCTGATCTAAAAATGTCACTAGAATATTTTAGAACTATTAATTTTACTTCCTAAATTTTCTCATATTTGTAGCATCCCTAATTTATTGCTGACACTTGCAAAGAGCCTTTTCTAATTTAATAATTTATACCTTTGTTTTCATTCTAACACCCTCAGTGCATGACGCCTTTCAAGTTCCAGAAATTTACCCTTAAAATTCCTAATGAGTGATTTCTCTAACTTTCAAGAAAGAAGCATTTTAAAAGCTCTGACTCAACCTCCCTCGTTTACGCTTCTCATATCTTGCAGAATATTGATGTCTGCTTATTTCCTACACTAATTTCTTAAGAAATAATTTCATTATAAGATTCCAAAATGTTTAGAATCAAATTTAAAATCTTCATACTGTTCAAATTTCCGCGCCCTCTAGCTATTCTTATGGTAATGCAGATTTCCTTTATTCCTGCCAACTTGTTATCTACAAATCCACCAGAGGGTCAAAATTGCATTCTATTACAATTATCCAGTTTAATTTGATACCAGGGATGAGCCACTCGAGGCTATATATATTAGCTATTTTCACTTCAACCGTCAGCTAACTTCACTTCGTGGATTGCTGAAAGGAAAACAAGGGACCAAATGCATGGGATTCAGTCCATTTTTGCCCTATTTTGTTAATATCTTACTAAAAGCAATTTTTGGACCGAAGTTCTTTATGCCGGGTTGCCGGGGTTCAGGCGCTGGCCCTAGCCAGTAAAAATGAAACAGATCGAGCGTCACCGTCATGGAAAAAAGCGGCGCACTATAGTGTACGTGCTATAGTGTTCACGCGA
>JAWWLR010000128.1:31938228-31951570 GCA_035041075.1 Acraspis erinacei | reverse complement strand
AAATTCAATATTTTAATTAAAAATTCGTCAGGTGGATTTTCGAATAAGAAGATAATTTCATACCTAAAACACGATTTTTCAAAAAAATATATGAATTTTCAAACGAAATATTTGAATATTTAATTAAAAAGATTTATTTTTAACCAGAAATGGAATAGTTATATTTTTAGTTTAAAAAATGAACTTTTAATAAACAAAAAAACGAATTTGCAAAAAAATAGTTAAACTTTTCATGAAAGTGATGAATTTTAAACAAAAATAAATGGGATAGTCATATTTTTAGTTTGAAAAAATTAATGTTTAACAAAAAACTGACGAATTTTGAACAAAAATATTTAATCTTCAACTGGAATAGTTGGATTTTAAAACTAAAATATGAATTTTCAACAAAAATGATCTATTTTTCAACTGGATTCGTTGAATTTTTAACAAAATGGATAAATTTACAAAATAAAATCAAAAAATTTTAATCGGAATACTTGAATTTTAAAAGAAAGAGATAAATTTTAAAATAATACGAATATTTTTGATACCAAAAAAGACGATTTTTCCGCAAAATACATTACCTTTCAATAAAATAGTTGAATTTTTTAATAAAAATTATCAATTTTGAACTAGAAATGAAATAGTGATATTTTCAGTTTAAAAAAAATTGTATCCAAGAAAAAAATACATGAATTTTCAATGTAATAGTCGAATTTTCAACTAAAAAAGGCAATTTTTCAATGAAATCTTTGGATTTTGAATTAAAAAAGATCAGTTTCCAAACAAAAATGAAACAGTGAAATTTTCAGTTTATAAAAATTAATTTTTAATCAAACTGACGAACTAAAAGAAGTTTGTCTGGTCATAAATTTTTACAATTATAAATTTTTTTTGTTTTTGCTTTTTCAAAACTATAAAAATGTTCTTTTGATTGAAATTTTGTTTCAAACTGAAAATGTAATTAATTACTACAGTTGTATATTCCCAAATTTTAGGTAAAAATTCAACTATTTGGTTTAACGTTAGTTTTTTTAACTGAAAATGTTACTATTCAATTTTTTGCTGACAATTTAACTTTTTTAGTTAAAAATCCATGTATATTTTTGAAAATTCGTCTTTTTTGGTATAAATTAATCTTCTTGAGTTCAATTTTTAACTAAACATAAAAAATAGTTATATTTTCAGTTTAACAACTTAATTTTTAACTAAAAAAAGACAAGAATTTAAAAAAAGTTAAATTTTAAATAAAAGTAATAGATTTAATACTTTCAGTTTAAAAAAATTCATTAAAAAAAAACTTCCATCCCGATATCTCTGGAATATTTGTACAGTTTCGCGAGTTTATAAAAAATATTCTTGAATATTCAACGAAATAGTTGAATTTTTAACTGAAAAATATCAATTTTTAATTAGAAATGAAATAGTTATATTTTCAGTTAAAAAAATTAATTTTTAACAAACAAAAAAACGATTTTTTTAAACAAAATACATGATGTCTCAATAAAACAGTTGAATATTGAATAAACAAGGCAATTTTTCAATCAAATGGATGAGTTTTGAATTAAAAAAGAACAATTTTCAACCAAAAATGGAGTGTTACATTTTCAGATTTAAACAAATTAATTTGTAATTAAACTGACGACTTCTTAACTAAAATATTGAATCTTCAACTGGAATAGTTGAATTTTTAACCTAAAAAATGAATTTTTAAATAAAATTATGGATTTTTCAACTGGATTTGTTGAATTTTTAACAAAAAAGATAAATTTACAAAATAAAATTATGAATATTTAATCGTAATACTTGAATTTTAAACGAAAAAGATAAATTTTCAAATAATACTAATATTTTTTTACCAAAAACGACGATTTTTCCACAAAATACATTACTTTCCAATAAAATAGTTGAATTTTGAACCAAAAAAGATTAATTTTTAACTAGAAATGAAATAGTGATATTTTCAGTTAAAAAAAAATTTATTCAAGAAAAAAAAACAACGAATTTTCAAAAAATACATAAATTTTCAATGAAATAGTCGAATTTTGAACTAAAAAAAGCAAATTTTGAGTGAAATCTTTGGATTTTTAATTAAAAATGATAAATTTTAAACCAAAAATTAAATAGTTAAATTTTCAGTTTAAAAAAATTAATTTTTAACCAAACTGAGGAATGTTTAACTAAAATATTGAATTTTCAACATAAAAGATAAATTTAAAAAATAAAATTATGAATATTTAATTGGAATATTTGAATTTTTAACGAAAATTATACATTTTCAAATAATTCGGATACTTTTTTTACTAAAAAATACGATTTTCCAACAAATTACATTAATTTTCAACCAAATAGTTGAATCTTTAATTAAAAAAGATCAATTTTGAACCAGAAATGTCATTTTTTATATTTTCAGTTAAAAATCACTTGTTTTTAACAACAAAAAACAAATTTTCGACAAAATAGTTAAATTTTCAATCAAACAGATTAATTTACAAAATAAAATTTTGAATATTTAATTGGAATACTTGAACTTTTAACGAAAAAGATCAATTTTCTACCAAAAAAGGCGATTTTTCAACAAAATACATAAATTTTCAACGAAATATTTTAATTTTGAACTTAGAAAAACAATTTTTCAACCAAATAGTTGCATTTTTAATTAAAATTGATCAATTTTCAACCGAAATTGGAATAGTTACATTTTCAGTTTTTACATTTTTAAATAAAAAATAACCATTTTTAAGTAAAATGACAAAATATATGAATTTCCAGCGAAAAAATAAAATTATGAATATTTAATTGGAATACTTGAATTTCTAACGAAAAATAGAAATTTTTAAATAATAAAAATATTTTTTACCAAAAAAGATGATTTTTCAATATAATACACGAATTTTCAACAAATTAGGTGAATTTTGAACCAAAAAAAAGTTTAATTTTTAATCAAACTGATGGATTTTTCAACTGGATTCGTTGAATTTTTAACAGAAAAACTAAATTTACAAATTAAAATTATAAATATTTATTTGGAATACTTGAATTTAAAAAAATAGATAAATTTTCAAATAATACGAATATTTTTTAACCAAAAAAGACGATTTTTCAAGAAAATACATTACTTTTCAACAAATTAATTGAATTTTAAACTATAAAGAATATAAATTTTCAACTAGAAGTGAACTAGCTATATTATTTGTTAAAAAAAATTTTATCCAAGAAAAAAAAAAAACGAATTTTCAAAAAAATACATGAATTTTCAACGAAATAGTCGAATTTTCAACTAAAAAAGGCAATTTTTCAATGAAATCTTTGGATTTTGAATTAAAAAAGATAAATTTGCAACCAAAAATGAAATAGTTAAATTTTAAGTTAAGAAAAATTAATTTTTAATCAAACTGACGAACTAAAAGAAGTTTGTCTGGTCAAAAATTTGTACAATTATAAAATTTTTTGTTTTTGCTTTTTCAAAATTATAAAAATGTTCTTTTGATTAGAACTTTTTTCAAACTGAAAATGTAACTAATTATTACAATTGTATATTCCAAAATTTTAGTTAAAAATCAACTTTTTAGTTAAAAACTGATTTTATTTTTAATACAAAATTCATTTATTTCGCTGGAAATTCATGTTTTGTCATTTTACTTGAAAATTATTATTTTTTTATTTGAAAATGTAACTATTCCTATTTCGTTTGAAAATTGATCTTTTTTAATTAAAAATGCAACTATTTGGTTGAAGAATTGCCTTTTTAAGTTCAAAATTCAAACATATTTCGTAGAAAATTGATGTATTTTGTTTAAAAATCGCCTTTTTTGGTAGAACATTGATCTTTTTCGTTAAAAGTTCAAGTACTCCAATTAAATATTCAAAATTTTATTTTGTAAATTTATCTTTTTGGTTGAAAATTTAAATAATCCAGTTAAATACTCCATCATTTTTGTTTAAAATTCATCAGTTTGATTGATAATTTAACTATTTTGTTGAAAATTCGTTTTTTGTTGTTAAAAATTAAATATTTTTAACTGAAAATATACAAAAAATTACATTTCTGGTTGAAAATTGATCTTTTTTAGTTAAAGATTCAACTATTTCGTTAAAAAATTAATGGAATTGGTTGGAACATCGTCTTTTTTAATGAAAAAATATCCGAATTATTTGAAAAAAATTTTAATTTTCGTAAAAAATTCAAATATTCCAATTAAATATTCATAATTTTATTTTTTAAATTATTCTTTTTTGTTGAAAATTCAACCAATGCAGTTGAAAAATCCATGATTTTAGTTAAAAATTCGTCAGTTGAATTTTCGAATAAGAAGATTAATTTCCTACCTAAAACACGATTTTTCAACAAAAAAAATACATGCATTTTCAACGAAATAGTTGAATATTTAATTAAAAAAGATTTATTTTTAACCAGAAATGGAATAGATATATTTTTTGTTTAAAAAATCAATTTTTAACAAGCAAAAAAAGCGAATTTTCAACAAAATAGTTCAATTTTTAAATAAAGTGATGAATTTTAAACAAAAACTAAAGAATATTTAACTAGATTAATTGAGTTTTTAACAAAAACGTAAATTTACAAAATAAGATTACGATTATTTAATGGGAATACTTGAATTTTCAACGGAAAAGGTGAATTTTCAAATAAGAAGATTAATTTCCTACCTAAAACACAATTTTTCAACCAAAATACATTAATTTTCAATGAAAAAGTTTAATTAGGAACAAAAAAAGTTCAATTTTTAACTAGAAATAAAAAATATTTTTGAATTCTCCACAAAAAGGATAAATTTACAAAATAAAATTATGAATTTTTAATTGGAATACTTGAATTTCTAATGAAAAATATAAATTTTCAAATAATAAAAATATTTGTTACCAAAAAATATGATTTTTCAATAAAATACACGAATTTTCAACAAATTAGTTAAATTTTGAACCAAAAAAGTTCAATTTTTAATAAAAAATAAAAAATAATCATATTTTCAGTCTAAAAAAATTAATTTTTAACCAAACTGACGAATTTTTAGCTAAAATATTGGATTTTCAACTTCAATAGTTGAACTTTAAACCTAAAAGATGAATTTTCAACCAAAATGATAATTTTATAAAATAAAATTATGAATATTTAATCGGAATACTTGAATTTTAAAGGAAAAATATACATTTTCAATCAAATATATTACTCTTCAACAAGATAGTTGAATTTGTAACCAAAAAACATCAATTTTTACCTAGAAGATAAATTTACAAAATAAAATTATGAATATTTAATTGGAATATTTGAATTTTTAACGAAAATTATACATTTTCAAATAATTTGGATATTTTTTTTAATAAAAAAGACGATTTTCCAATAAATTACATTAATTTTCAACAAAATAGTTAAATATCCAATCAAACTGATGAATTTTAAACAAAAATTATGGAGTATTCAACTGGATTATTTGAATTTTCAACCAAAAAGATAAATTTACAAAATAAAATGTTGAATATTTAAATTAAAAAATTTTTTTTTTTAATTAAATTAAATAGTTGAATTTTTAATTAAAAAAGATCAATTTTCAACCGAAATTGGAATAGTTACATTTTCAGTTTTTACATTTTCAAATAAAAAAATTACAATTTTTAAGTAAAATGACAAAATATATGAATTTCCAGCGAAATAAATCAATTTTGCATTAAACATTTTTTTTTTAATTTAACCTAATAGTTGAATTTTTAAATAAAAGTGATCAATTTTTACCCAAAAAATAGCGAATATTTAACTGAAATAGTGAAATTTTTAACCAAGAAGAATAATTTAATTATTTAAAACAACAAAAAATTGAATAGTATCATTTTCAGTTAAAAAAAACTATTGTTCAACCAAATAGTTGAATTTTTAACTAAAATTCGGAAAAATATTATATTAAAAATATATAAATAAATAAATAAAAATATTACATTTGTAATAATTAGTTACATTTTCAGTTGAAAAAAAATTTTCAATCAAAAGAACATTTTTATAATTTCGAAAAAGCAAAAACAAAAAAATATTATAATTGTACAAATTGAAAATTTGCTTTTTTTAGTTCAAAATTCTACTATTTCATTGAAAATTCATTGTTTTTTTTTTCTTGGATAAATTTTTTTTCACTGAAAATATCACTATTTCATTTCTAGTTAAAAATTGATCTTTTTTAGTTGAAAATTCAACTAATGCAGTCGGAAAATTCATCATTTTAGTTGAAAATTAATTTTTTAGGTTTAAAATTAGACTATTTCAGTTGAAGATTCAATATTTTAGCTAAAAATTTTGTCAGTTTGGTTAAAAATTAATTTTTTTTTTAAACTGAACATATGACTATTTCATTTTTGATTAAAAATTGAACTTTTTTGTTTCAAAATTCAACTGTTTCGTTGAAAATTAATGTATTTTGTTGAAAAATCCTATTTTTTGGTAAAAAAAATATTCTTATTATTTTAAAATGTATCTTTTTCATTAAAAATTGAAGTATTCGAAGTATTTTATTAAAAATTGGTTTTTTTTTTGGTTAAAAATCAATTATTTTAAACTGAAAATATGACTTTCATTTTTAATTAAAAATTGAACTTTTTTTGTTTCAAAATATCAACTATTTTGTTGAAAAATCGTATTTTTTTGGTAAAAAAAAAAAAATATTTTTATTATTTGAATATGTATATTTTTCTTTAGAAATTCAAGTATTCTATTACTATTATTAGTATGTTATTATTAGTAGTATTTTATTTTTTAAATTTATCTTTTTTGTCAAAATTCAACGAATCCAGTTTAAAAATCCATCATTTTTGTATAAAATGCATTAATTTTATGAAAATGTTAAGTATTTAGTTAAAATTTTGTTTTTTGTATTAAAAATTCAAGTATTCCAATTAAATATTCAGAATTTTATTTTGTAGATTTACGTTTTTGTTTAAAATTCATCACTTTCATTAAAAGTTGAACTATTTTTGTTTGAAAATTAGTTTTTTTGTTTGCTAAAAATTCATTTTTTAAACTAAAAATATAACTATTCCATTTCTGGTTAAAGTAAATCTTTTTTAGTTAAATATTCAAATATTTCGTGGAAAATTCATGTATTTTTTTGAAAAATCGTGTTTTAGGTAGGAAATTATATTGAATTTTCAACTAAAATCATGGATTTTCCAACTGCATTAATTGATTTTTCAACAAAAAAGATAAATTAAAAAAATTAAATTATAAATATTTCATTCAAATATTTGAATTTTTGACGAAAATTAGACATTTCCAAATAATTCTGATTTTTTTTAACTAAAAAATACGATTTTCCAACAAACTACTTTAATTTTCAATGAAATAGTTGAATATTTAATTTAAAAAGATTCATTTTTAACAACAAAAAAGAATTTTCAAAAAAATAGTTAAATTTTCAATCAAACTGATGAATTAAAAAAAAGATGGAGTATTCAACTGGATTAATTGAATTTTCAACAAAATACATACATTTTCAACGAAATATTTGAATTTTGAACTAAAAATTTTTAATTTTGTATTAAAAAATATCAATTTTCTACCGAAATTGAAATGGTTACATTTTTAGATTTTAAACAAATTAATTTTTAACCAAACTGACGAATTTTTAATTTTTCAACAACAACAAAATTTGCAAATAAAATGATGAATATTTAACTGGAATACTTGAACTTTGAACCAAAAAGATTAATTATAAATAATTTACAGTGAAATAAATTAATCGTGTATTAAAAAAGATAAATTTTTAACCAAATAGTTGCATTTTTAAATAAAAAATATCAATTTTCAACCAAAAATTGAATAGGTAAACTTTCAGTTAAAAAAAGTTAATTCTTAACCAAACTGACAAATTTTTGAATAAAATTCTGAATCTCGTTAGTTACATTTTCAGTTAAAAAACGACATTTTAACCAAAAGAAAATTTTTATAATTTTGAAAAAGCAAAAAAAGTCTTTTTAATAATTGTACAAATTTATGAGCAGACATACTTTTTTTACTGTTCTTATTTGATTTCCCAAATTAAAAAAAAATGTAAATTTTTTGTTTGAAGTTACGCTCAGATGGTCTCAATTTGAATAATAATCAAAACGTCGTTTATTAAAAATTGTTTTTTTTTTGGTTAAAAATTAATGATTTTAAACTGAAAATATGACTATTCCATTTCTGGTTAAAAATAAATCTTTTTTAATTAAATATTCAATTGTTTAGTTGAATATTTAAGAATATCTTGTAACATAAGCTGTCAAAGCTTTCTAAATTAAACATATTAATTTGAATTCTTTTGTTGGTTAAAAATGAATTTTTTTTAAACTGAAAATATGATTATTTTTTATTCAAAATTGAACTTTTTTGTTCCAAATTAAACTATTTCATTGAAAATTAATTTATTTTGTTGAAACATCGTCTCTTTTAGTAAAAAAAAATTTTGTGTTTGAAAATTTTATCTCTTTCTTTTAAAATTCAAGTATTCCGATTAAATGTTTATAATTTTATTTTGTAAATTTATCTTTTTTGTTAAAAATTCAACGAATCCAGTTAAATACTCCTATTTTAAAATTCATCACTTTGATTAAAAGTTTAAATATTTTTTTTTTAATTCGTTTTTTTTTTAAATTAATTTATTAACTGAAAATGTAAGTATTCCATTTTTTGTTAAAAATTGAGTTTTTTTAGTTTAAAATTCAACTATTTTCTTGAAAAATCGTGTTTTAGGTAGGAAATTAATCTTCTTATTTGAAAATTCAAGTGTATTCCCATTAAATATTCATAATTTTATTTGGTAGATTTACGCTTTTGTTGAAAATTCAATTAATCTAGTTAAATCTTCCACAGTTTTGTTTAAAATTCATCGCTTTATTTAAAAATTGAACTATTTTGTTGAAAATTCGTTTTTTTGTTTGTTAAAAATTAATTTTTTTAAACTGAAAATATAACTATTCCATTTGTGGTTAAAAATAATTTTTTTAAAATTAAATATTCAACTATTTCGTGAAAAATGCAACTCTTGTTTTGAAAAATCGTCTTTTTTGGTAAAAAAAATATTCGTATTATTTGGAAAATGTATCTTTTTCATTTAAAATTAAAGTATTCCGATTAAATATTGATAATTTTATTTTGTGAATTTATCTTTAATTATATTTATCTTTATCTTTTGGAAAGTTCATCTTTTAGGTTTAAAGTTCAACTATTCCAGTTGAAGATTCAATATTTAAGCTAAAAATTTGTCAGTTTGGTTAAAAATGAATTTTTTTTTACTGAAAATATGACTTTCATTTTTGATTAAAAATTGAACTTTTTTTTTTGTTCAAAATTGAACTGTTTGATTGAAATTTCAACTATTTCATTGAAAAGTCATGTATTTTATTAAAAATTATTTTTTTGTTTTTTTTTTAAATTAATTATTTTTAACTGAAACTATGACTATGTCATTTTTTATTAAAAATTGATATTTTTCAGTTAAAAATTTATTTATTTCGTTGAAAAATCGTTTTGTTTTTTTTTTTTTTTTGAAAACTCATCTTTTTTCGTAAATAATATTTTTATTAATTGAAACTTTATATTTCTCGTTAAAAATTCAAGTATTCAAATTAAATATTCATAATTATATTTTGTAAATTTATCCTTTTTGTTAAAAATTCAACGAATCCAGTTGAAAAATCTACCATTTTAGTATAAAATGTATCACTTTTATTAAAAATCTAACTATTTTTTTATATTTTTTTTGGTTAAAAATCAATTTTTTAAACTGAAAATATAACTATTCCGTTTCTGGTTAAAATTAAATTTTTTAAAATTAAATATTAAACTATTTCGTGGAAAATTCATCTATTTTTTTTTTTAATCGTGTTTTAGATAGGAAATTAATCTTCTTATTTGAAAATTTAGCATTTTCGTTAAAAATTCAAAGTATTACAATTAAATATTCATAATTTTTTTGGTAGATTTACGTTTTTGTTGAAAATTGAATTAATCTAGTTAAATATTCCATATTTTTTGTTTAAATTTCTTCACTTTGATTACAAATTTAACCATTTTGTTGAAAATTCGTTTTTTTTTCTTTGTTAAAAATAATTTTTTTAAACTGAAAATATAACTATTCCATTTCTGGTTTAAAATAGTATTTTTTAAATTAAACATTCAACTGTTTCGTGGAAAATTCATCTATTTTTTTTAAAAGTCGTATTTTTTGGTAAAAAAAATATTCGTATTATTTTAAAATGCATCTTTTTCGTTTAAAATTAAAGTATTCTGATTAAATATTGATAATTTTATTTTGTGAATTTATCTTTAATGTTAAAAATTCAACAAATTCAGTTAAAAAATCCACCATTTTAGTATAAAATGTATCACTTTTATTAAAAATCTAACTATTTTGTTGCATTTTTTTTGGTTAAAAATCAATTTTTTTAACTGAAAATATAACTATTCCATTTCTGGTTAAAAATAAATTTTTTCCTATTTCGTTCAATTCAACTATTTCGTGGAACAATCACGTATTTTGTTGAAAAATCCTCTTTTTTGGTAAAAAAAATTCTTTTAATTTAAAAATCTATATTTTTCGTTAAAAATTCAAGTATGAAAATTCAATTAATCTAGTCAAATATTCCACATTTTTTGTTTTAAATTCATCACTTTGTTTAAAAATTGAACTATTTTATTGAAAATTCGTTTTTTTTTGTTTTTTTTTAATTAATTTTTAAACTGAAAATATAAATATTCCATTTCTGGTTAAAAAGTGATTTATTTTAATTGAATATTCAAATATTTAGTTGAAAATTGATGTATTTTGTTGAAAAATCGTCTTTCTTGGTAAAAAATATTTTTATTATTTAAAAATGTATATTTTTCGGTTAAAAATTCAAGTATTCCAATTAAATATTCATAATCTTATTTTGTCAATTTATCTTTTTTGTTGAAAATTCAAGTAATCCAGTTGAAAAATCCATAATTTAGTTGAAAATTCCACATTTTAGTTAAAAATTCGGCATTTTTGTTAAAAAAAAATATTCAATTGATCTTTTTTAATTAAAAATCCAGCTATTTTATTGAAAATTTTCCGTTTTTAGTTCAAAATTCAACTATTTCATTGAAAAATCATATATTTTGTTAAAGATTCAACTGTTTCGTTGAAAATTAATGTATTTTGTTGAAAAAGTCGTCTTTTTTACAAAAAAAAAATATTCTTATTAGAAAATTGATCTTTTTCATTAAAAATTCAAGTTTAGTTGCAAATTCATCTTTTAGCTTTAAAATTCAACTATTCCAGTTGAAGATTCAATATTTTAGTTAAAAAGTCGTCAGTTTAATTAGAAATTAATTTATTTAAATCTGAAAATGTAACATTAAATTTTTGGTTGAAAAATGATATTTTTTAATTCAAAATTCATCCATTCGATTGAATATTTGCCTTGTTTATTCAATATTCAACTATATTATTTAAAATTCATGTATTTTATTTAAAATTCGTCTTTTTTTGTGCTAAAAATTAATTTTTTGAAACTGTAAATATGTCTTTTTCATTTTTTGGTCAAAATTTATCTTTTTTATTCAAAATTCATCTATTTGGTTGAAAATTTGTCTTTTTAAGTTCAAAATTCAGGGAATTTTCTTCCATGATTTGAGTAGACACCGTGGCTGAGATATCGGGATTTTTTTTTGGTTAAAATTATTCTTATTATTTGAAATTTTATATTTTTCGTTAAAAATTCATCTATTTTATTATAAATTCACATATTTTGTTTGAAAAATCGCCTTTTTTTAGTTAAATTTATTCTTATTATTTGAAAATTTAGCATTTTCGTTAAAAATTCAAAGTATTATAATTAAATAATATTCATAATTTGTAAATGTAACTATTTTGTAAAAAATTCCTTTTCTTTTCTTTGTTAAAAATAATTTTTTAAAACTTAAAATATAACTATTCAATTTCTGGTTTAAAAACATATTCTTAAATTAAATATTCAATTATTTAGTGGAAAATTCACGTATTTTCTTGAAGAATCACCTTTTTTTGGTAAAAATTATTCTTATTATTTGAAAATTTAGCATTTTTGTTAAAAAATTCAAAGTATTATAATTAAATAATATTCATAATTTGTAAATGTAACTATTTTGTAGAAAATTCGATTTCTTTTCTTTGTTAAAAATAATTTTTTTAACTGAAAATATAACTATTCTATTTCTGGTTAAAAAAACATATTTTTTAATTAAATATTCAATTATTTAGTGGAAAATTCACGTATTTTCTTGAAAAAATAATTTGTAAATGTAACTATTTTGTAGAAAATTCGATTTCTTTTCTTTGTTAAAAATAATTTTTTTAAACTGAAAATATAACTATTCTATTTCTGGTTAAAAAAACATATTTTTTAATTAAATATTCAATTATTTAGTTGAAAATTCACGTATTTTTTTGTTGTTGTTGAAAAATCGTCTTTTATTTAGAAAATTAATCTTCTCGCTCAAAAAAATGCATCTTTTTCAACTATTTGGTTGAAAATTGATATTTTTTTTTGTAATTGAACTATTTGGTACTTTAGATACAAATTCAAGAAGTGAATTATATTTTCGTATTATTTAATTATTTAATAAAGCAATCGTGCTTATATATTTAAGAATATCTTTTAATATAAGTTGTCGACGGTTTCTAAATTAAATATATTAACTAAATCCTCGAAAAAAAATGTAGGATTTAAAAAAGTTGTTTAATCCGAAATTTGAAAGGTTTCAAGCCCTAAAAAGATTGTATTTATTAATAAACAAATGCAACTTATAGCTTGAATGTGAAAATGAAAATAAATTTCAAGGGACACAGCGGGCCAGGAGAGGTTTCGCACAATAACCACCGCTTACTATCGAGGAGCAATGGGTATAATGTTAGTCTACGATGTGACCAACGAAAAGAGTTTCGAGAATATAAAAAATTGGATTCGAAACATCGAGGAGAATGCCTCGGCCGACGTTGAAAAAATGCTCCTGGGCAACAAGTGCGAGCTCACGGACAGGAGACAAGTTTCGAAAGAACGGGGCGAACAACTCGCTGTCGAGTATGGCATCAAATTTATGGAAACTTCGGCGAAATCGAGCATCAATGTCGAGGAAGCTTTTTATACTCTGGCTCGAGACATTAAGGCCAAAATGGAAAAGAAATTGGTATGTTTCCCTTTTTATTTATTTAGAAAAGGGTGTGGAAGGTTCAGAAATAGACAAAAAATATTTTTAAATAGTACCTAAATTCATCGATTTTTTGTTTTATATACAGGGCGAGGGAAAAGTATGGAAACCCCAGAAAATTTTAGAAAATTTAAAATAGAAAATTAAAATTAACATGAAGTCTTTAGT
>JAWWLR010000128.1:31926057-31938128 GCA_035041075.1 Acraspis erinacei | reverse complement strand
TAATTTTAATTTTCTATTTTAAATTTTCTAAAATTTTCTGGGGTTTCCATACTTTTCCCTCACCCTGTATAATAAATTTGCAATATAATTTTTAGTTTATGTAATTTTTAATACATGTGTGTTAGTTATTAACATTTGAAATAATTATTTCTCTGTTCTCTATGTCTTTCTCTATTGGTGCGGGTCTATTTGGCAGAAGGTAACTCTATCCCGAAATGTTTTTTTTCATTTTGTCAGCATGCTAACATTAATTTTCTAGCCATTATCGCTTGCGGAATATTCTAAATTATTCTGGAATCATTTCTTTAAAAAACAGCGCTTGACGAAAATTGGCAAGAGTGTTGCTCATTTTAATGTTTAAAAGGTTATCGCCTGAGATAATGGTGGAGGATTTAATTTTTTCGAGGCAATAATGGCTGAAAAATTGGCCTCTTTGCTTTGTGTTATAAACTAATTTTAACCATTTTACCATATTTTTGGTTTAAATTTAGATTGTTGAAGCTTATTTTTGTCACCTCTTGAGTAATTTTGCGGTGGCTTGACGAATCATTTACGTAATTTATCTTATCTTAGAAGAGCATTCGTGAATCAAATATTTCTTTATCGAGAAATTCTTTAATGCCTGGGACTTGCTTGGACTTTATCGCATGATATAGCAAAAAATTGTCGAATATTTTATAATTTTTTTTTATGAAATAGCAGTACTTTCACAAAAAAAAATGTTTTGGTTTTTTCTGATGGGCGATTCTCGAAAAGACAAAATCGATTCTTAAAACTGACGTTTCGATTTTTCTAATTAGTAGATCTGAATTATTGTTAATTAATCATTTATTTTTTGTACAATTTTTAGTTTTTGTTGTGTTTTCTACCGAATATCGAGACTTCTATTAATAAATCATTAGATTTTAAAGATATTTTAAAAAAATTATAGTTTAAAGTACATTTTTTTACCGTTTTTCTCATTTTAAAAATAAAACTACTTAGCTGAAAATCAATTTTTCAACTAAAAATTTAACAATTCCGTTAGAAAATTTAACGATTTTTTGATTAATAATTACATTTTTAACCGAAAATTCAACTATTTAATTGAAAATTAACATTTTTTATTTTAAAATTAAGCTATTTTTTTGGGTGAAAAGTTGACCTTTTCTAATTCGAAATGCAACAATTTAGATGTAAACTTCTCTTTTTAAATTGAAAATTTGCGTATTTTGTTTTTGAAAAACGACTTTTTTGTTATAAAATTATTTTTCTCTTTGAAAGTTAATCTCATTGTTTAAAAATTCAAGTATTCCAATTAAATATTCATCATTTTAGTTAAAAAATTATTTTTTAAGTTAGAAATAAATGAACTTGGTTGAAAAATAAACTCCTTTGTTGAAATTTAATTTTTTTATTGAAAATTCATTGTTTTTATTAAATATTAATTTCTTTGTTTGAAAAATGTAATGTTTGATCGAAAACTTGTTTTTTTTTTAATTTAAAGGAATTTTTTTTACCGAAAATTTAACAATTTGAATAACAAAATTTTTTTTGTTAAGAATTAAAAATTAATCTTCTTATTTGAAAATTTATCTTTTAAGTTAGAAATAAATTGGTGGAAAAATAAACTCTTATTTTGAAAATTATTTTTTTTTTTAGTTTTTATCATTTTAATTAAAAATTCATTTCTTTGGTTTAAAAATAAGATATTTGATTGAAAAACTTTGTTTCTATTTGGATGAAAAAGGAATTTTTTTTACTGAAAATTTAACTATTTTTCTGAAAATACGATTTTTTTATGGTTAATAATTATATTTTCAACGGAAAATTCAATTTTATTTTTGGTTGAAAATTTATCTTTTTGCGAGAAAAGTAAACTATTTAAAAAAATTCATCTTATTGGTTAAAAATTCTTTTTTTTTGTGGTATAAAATTCAAATTTTCCAGTTGAAGATTCCTAATTTTACTTAAAAGTTAATTTTTGCAACTGAAAATTTAATCTTTATACTTCCAGTTGAAAATTTGCCTTTTTTGGTTCAAAATATAACAATTTGGATGTAAATTTTTCTTTTTTAACTTGAAAGTTTACTTATTTCGTTGAAAATACGCGTATTTTGTTTTTAAAAAACGACTTTTTTTGTAGAAAATAAACTTTTTCTTTATAAAATTGTTTGTTTTTCTTTGAAAGTTAATCTCATTGTTTAAAAATTCTTCTCTTTTTGGTAGAAAATTAAAGTTTTCCAGTTAAATATTCATCATTTTAGTTGAAAATTTATTTTTTAAGTTAGAAATAAATTTACTTTGTTGAAAAATAAACTCTTGTTAAAATTTAATTTTTTATTTGATTTAAACAATTTTTTTTTCTTTTGATGAAAAGGAATATTTTTACCGAAAATTTATCTCTTTTTTTAAATAAGATTTTTTATGGTTAAGAATTAAATTTTTAACGGAAAAATCAACTTCTATTTTTAGTTCAAAATTGATCTTTTTGGATGAAAATTGAACTATTGAGCTATTTTAGTTAAAAAGTTAATTTTTGCAATTAATAATTTAACCGTTCCAAGTTGATTTGGAAGATTATTTTTTTCTATTTCAAAATTTAACAATTTGGATTTGAATATGTCTTTTTTTATTGAAAATTGAAGTATTTTGTAAAAAGAAAACGTTGAAAATTCATTTTTAGTTTGGAAATAAATTAACTTGGTAGCAAAATAAACTCTCTTCCTGAAAATAAAACCAAGAATTCAACGATCAATTTTCGACAACCACCATAAAATGTTCCTATTTTAATTTGAAAAAAGACAACAATTTTCCCAAAAAGGAAAAGAATTCTTTTTTTTTTTTTGACAAAAATAAAAAAGAGGCCTTCTCATTTCTCCGTCTTTTTTTTTGCCCAAAAAAATAATTTGTTTCCTTTCTTTTTAGGAAAATTTTTATCTTTTTTCAAATTGCAATAGAAAAATTTTACGGTGGCTTCAAATTCTTTAATAAATCAGCTGGAATTCTGTAAAATCCTTCGGAATCGCTTGA
The DNA here is from genome assembly GCA_035041075.1 of Acraspis erinacei. Taxonomy (NCBI): domain Eukaryota; kingdom Metazoa; phylum Arthropoda; class Insecta; order Hymenoptera; family Cynipidae; genus Acraspis; species Acraspis erinacei. The sequence continues at coordinate 31,935,116 of JAWWLR010000128.1, read as the reverse complement.
AATTCGAAAAAAGTGAATCGAGATCGCCCATCCCTAATTAATATTTACTCGAAATAAATTTGTCCTGAGACAAATTTTTGCATGCGCATCAAAGCTGTTCTTTGATACAAGACGCAAGATTGGATGAGTAAGTAATTCAAGTGTAAATTGTGCAGGAGGCATCGAATCCACCGAAGGGCGGAGGCCATCAGCTGAAAGCGATGGAACCACAGAGGAAACCTTCGAGTTGGCTTGCCCGCTGCTCCATACTCTGACCCCTCAAATCTCTCGAATCCAGCATCAAGAAGGCCCGTTTGTCTGCGACGATCACGACTACTATTATTATTAATATTAATATTATTATTATTATTTCTATCTACTTATGTTCTCTTGGTCGGACTAAATTCACGTTCAACGAGTTGATGGCCGTGTCCTCTCACTGAGGACTCAAATTTTCTGCCTTGACAATGGACATCTCTCGTCGCACGAACGGTGTTTTTTTTATCATAAACGAAAGAAAAAAAAAGAAAAAGAAATCGCGCACGACATTCGTCTAGGGGAAAAAATCGTACAGCAATTTTCAAAGCAGTATTTCCTTAGCGCAATACGGAATCCGAGATTTTAAACGCGCTCTAATTTCTCTCCTCATTTGATTAATTTCTACTTTTATTTTCCCACTTATCAATTCGTATCGGACACTAAATTTCAGAATTTTCAGGTGGATAGAGGGGACTGGTAAATATAGAGCTCCATATGTGATATATAAGTTGTTCAAATAAAACGAGGAATGAAATCGTTCCTGAATATTGATGCCAGAGAAGACCAAGTTGCTTCTTTTTTTTTCTATCCGCGATCTTTCATTGTAGACGATCTTGCGCGCTTCGAGAATTTCTTCCTCTGGAATTTAAATGGGAATGTTTGACAGCAATTTGATTTTAAGAGAGGAGTTGTGGAAATTCTGAAGTGTAAGATCACTAGAGGAGAATAATGACAAGGGAGAATTGAGAAATGAAATTAACAAGGTCGACTCTTTGGGTGGGCCGTTTTTTAAATCGAGGTACGATTAAGCAATCTAGCTTTTACACGAAATTAACATGGTACCGAATAATGAAGTAATATTAGCACGTTAACGATCTAGCTTAACTTAAAGTTATAAAATAATGCGACGAGCGAACAAATGACGAATAGAGCGAGGTTCGCCGACGCCGGAAATGGGTAGGAAGGGCATAGGGACTTTCTCTGGTTTCGCAACCCAGAAGCGCATCAATCGATTTTTATGTACAGAGGATCTATTATAATTTTAGATTAGTCCTTCGCCTTTGTCGTTGTCACTTTCACGGCTTGCGGGTAATATCAACCTTGTCTTTGCAGTGAACATCTCTTTTTATTAATCCCGGACAAGAAAAATAAACTGTCTTGACGATCCAGAGGATCGCCGATCTACAAATGATTATAATACATTTTATATATTAATCTTCATTGTCTGTGTCTATTAATTATTCTAACAATCCTATTCCTCGTCTGCGTTTCTTAAATCCTCAATTATCGCCTCCATCTGTTTATTTAGCTCCAGATCTTCCTCGCTCTCCGATTTATTCACCTCGGCTAGAATGGCCTGAATCTTGAATTCGAAGATTTAAATTAATTGATTCATTGTTTATTTTGCACCAAGGAGGCAAAGTTTTGTTTTTACGGTCGCGCGTAAATTTGCAGGAACGAGCCGTAGTTGTTGCAAACACGCGCAACCGTAAAAAAAACGTTGCTTCATCAAGCATGTTTCAAAGTAATCTCTTCAATGGTATCGAAAAAATATTCTATCAGGTGAACTGATTGGAGTTTCTTAAAATAATGTATTGCACGCCAAGGAGGCAAAGTATTTTTACGGTCGAACTTGAGTTTGCAAGAATAAGAGGCAGCCTAGTTATTGCAAACACGCGTAACCCTAAAAAAACGGCCCCTCATTAAGCACTATTCAAAGTAATCTCTTCAATTGTATCGAAAGAAATATTTCATTAGATAAAATGATTAGTGTCTTTAAATAATATATATAATGCGCCAAGGAGGCAAAGTATTTAGAGTTTGCAAGAACGAGGAGCAGCTGAGTTAATGCAAACGCGCACAACCGTTAAAAATACTTTGCCTCATCAAGCAAGTTTCAAAGTAATATCATCAATTGTATCGAAAAAAATATTCTTTCAGGTTAAATTTTTGGAGTTTCTTAAAATAAAATATTACGCGCGTATTTCTACGGTTGAGCATGAGTTTGCAAGAAAAAGGCGTAACCGAGTTATATTGCAAACATGCGCAACCGTAAAAGAACGTTGCATCATCAAGCCTGGTTTAAACTAATCTCTTCAATGGTATCAAAAAAATATTTTATGAAATAAAATTATTGGAGTTTCTTAAAATAATATATTGCGCGCCTAGGAGGCAAAGAATTTCTAGGGTCGAGAATGACTGCCAGAACAAGGCGCCGCCGACTTATTGCAAACACGCGCAACCGTAAAGCAAAATAGCCCCTCATTAAGCACTATTCAAAGTAATCTGTTCAACAGTATCAAAAGAAATATTTCATTAAATGAAATGATTAGTTTCTTTAAATCATATATTAGGCAAAATATTTTTAGGGTCAAGCATCAGTTTGCCAGATCGAGGCGCAGCCGAGTTATTTCTAACACGCTAAACCGTTAAAGACTTCTCCTAGGTACACTGCTTTATGTAAAAAGAGTATAGTTTTCGAGTTCTTTTTCATGCAATTACATCTTACATTTGAGCACGTTTTTAAGTAATCTCTTCAATGGTATCAAAAAAATATTTTATCAGATGAAATAATTTGAGTTTCCTAGAATAACGTTATTTTACGCTAAGAAGAAAAAGTAGTATTTTTTTGTCGCGTGCTTGCCATAACATGGCTACGCCTCGTTAATAGAAACTCACGCTCGACCGTTAACAAACCTTCCCTCCTTGGTTTTCAAGATTTTAATTAAATTAAGTCGAATATTTAAGGTTAGTTTAAAGGGACATGTCTTGCAGTGTTCCCAATTTTGGAAACTTCTTGTACTGCGCTTGCGCTCGCTGGTGCTCCCGGATTGGTTACTTTTGGCGCGCTGTTTTTGAACTGTATTAGTATTCAAATTGAATATTTATAGTAAAACATGATTGGAAAATGCATAAAAAGTAATTTCTGAATACTAAAATAAGATTTTGGACTGACAGATAAAAAATAATGCGATTTTAATGAAAAGGACGTTTTGAATTCTGAGTTCAGAGAAAGAAATATATTTTTTTAAGACAACAATTAATCGTATCTGAAATTTCTAAATTAATTTTCTTTTATTCCCCAAAATGTGACTTAAAATAAAATCACTAAAAATGAATGAGGGATATTGTCTTTTCTGAAGTCAAAATAAACAACGTTTTTTTAAACAAAAATCGCATTATTTTTTCATCTATCACTTCAAAATTCTATTTTATGATTACAAAATTACTTTTAATGCATTTCCTAATCATTATTTATCATAAGTATTCAATTTTAATATTTATATCTCCTAAAATGCGCACGCTAACAGTAACCAATCGGGTTACTGGTTTGATGTCAGTTTAAAGAGAAAAGTATGGCGCAAAACAGTGATTACTATAGAACTTGTAACTCGCAGAGTTTTTCAAATTCAGAAGATTTCGAATTTTCATGAAAATCGGCTTAAAATAATATATTTTTGTGGTATTTTTGTGGTCGAACAACAGTTTGCCGCAAAAATATTTTGCTTCGATAGAAATTATATTTTGGTAATAAGAGTATGGTTTTCAAGTTTTTTCATTAAATTAAATCGCATGTTTAATATAAAAAATAGATTCTTTTATACAAATTATTAATAAAAGTTTATAATTTATTCGTGAAATAGAGACAAAGAGTCAATCATTTAGTTTTGAAAGAAAAAAATTAATATTTTGATTACGGTCGGTTTTTCTTACATAGTACTGAATTTTACAAATATAACATTATTGTTTACCGAAAGAACATTTCAAAGTACATTTTTTAAAAGGTTTTCTATTTTTAAAACGAAAAAAAGAAAAATTTTCTAAATTAAAAAACTAATTTTTCTTTGGTTGGAAATTTAAGGGTTTTGTTAAAAATTGGTCTTTTAATTGTTTTTGTTTTATTTTTAGTTAGTGACTGATTTAAAAAAAAATTTAATTACGTGATTTGTTGAAACTTCGTCTTTTTTGGTAGAATTCGACGGCTTTTAATTAAAAATATTTTTTGGTTGAAATATCAACTATTACATTTTATGTTATTTGTTGAAAATTCATCTCTTTGGATAAAATTTCATTATTTTATAGAAAATTCGTCATTTTCGGTTTAAAATTAACCTTAAAGCTTAAAAATTCTACAAATTTAAAAAAATTAACTTTTATTTTCTCGAAAATGTATTTTTTTTAGTTGAAAATTCAACTATGTGTTTGAAAATTGACTTTTTTAAAAGAAATTATTCTTCTTGTTTGCAATTTCATTTATTTTTGTTAAAAATTTAACTAATTTGTTAAAAATAAATATTTCAGTTGAAAATTCACCTTTTTTGTTGAGAATTCGTCTCTTTTTTGTTGAAAATTTAAGTATTTTGTTCGAATCTCCTCTTTTTGTTTTCAAATTATGTTTTAAATGAAAATTTAAATATTTCATTGAATTTTTGTTTGAAAACTAATTTTCCAACTTCAAATTTGAGTATTATATTTAAATATTGTCTTTTTGTGTATATAGAACTTTTTTTATTTAATATAAACATATTTTTTTAAATGTAAACTGTTTAATTTTTCATTGAAATTCATATTTTGTTGTCCCAAGTTATACTACTTTGTATTTTGGACTTAAATGTGGGATTTTTTAGTTCAAATTTCACTTCTTTTGTTACGAGTTGAAGTATATCGTTGAAAATTCAATTTTTTTACCAGGAAAATTACACTATTCCATTTTTGGTTAAAATCAATTTTTTTTTAGTTAAAAATCTAGCCATTTTTTTGAAAATTCATTTTATTTGAATAGAAGATTTCCTGTTTTTTCGTTAGAACTTGGAATATTTCGTTGGAAAAGACAATAATGTTACGTTTGTAAAATTGAGAACATCTTAAGAAAATCTTACCAGTAATTAAAATATTAAATTTTTTCTCATCAAACTGGATGTCTAATGCGCATCGAGCGGAATAGCACATGCGCATAGGACGGCAAAGTAGACTTTATTGTCCTAGGACGTTAAAGTACCTCCTCATCAAGAAAAACCTAATTTGCTCCTTCAAAAAAAAACACAAAAAAGCGAGAAAACCATACTCGTCATAAACAGATTTCTTTTAATTGAATTTTATCATAAAATGTTTTGATAGAATGCAATAGAAATTTAATAACCTTGGAAACTAGATCAGATGAGCTTTCAATCTTATCAGGCTTATCCACTTTCTCCACCTCTTTCATTAAAAGTTTGGTTCGCAATTCTTTTAGCGCTTCGCTCTGCTTTCGATGCTCGATGTGCGCACACATGCCCATCACAATCAAACGCTGATTAAACTTTGTCGTGACTTTCACAGACTGTCGAAGAGCCTCTTGCTCCCGTTCCAGTTTGAAGACGTTACTAAATTTTTTAATTAAAACAGAGAAATAATAATTATTGGGGAAATGGCACGAAGTAAGATAAACATATCTTTAGACATTTGAAGCAGTGAATAACTTTATTGAGAAAATGATTTTTTTTAGGTTTCTAATGCTTAAAAAAATTTATAATTTACGTCTATTTGGTCACATTAATCGAAACAGATGTGACGTCATTAAAATACAACTGAGCACTAATCAGACTAGTTTAGCTGCCATGTTACTTTTCAAAAATTTGACCAATAAGGTTTCGCGGCCGTCGCGGTTTTCTGCTTGGCAGCTGATTCTGATTGTCTGAACTAACCTAAAAATGCCTAAAGACGAGAAGTAGAAAATAGAAGCCGAATTAAGCAGATCAAAGATCACACCGAAAATGGGATTTAAAATCAGCGATTTCCCTAAAGAAGGTGCACTTTTTTCTGACATTAAATGCGAGCGTACACGGAATGGCTAGAATTGCGAGGGACTATTTCAATTCTTTTCTTCTTACTTATTATTAATTATCTTTTGATAATAATACATTAAAGTCGTTTAGAGATATTTAAACATTGAAATGCATGCTTATAAACAATCTTTTTTATTTGCATAATTTAGGTAGTTTGAATTTTCCCGCGAAAAATGGCGTCACTCAGATGTAGCCAATCGATGCGTTTTGCGAAAAATTCCGCGAGCGGGAGTAATATTCAAATTTTATTTAGAAAAAAATATGTTTCTTATTCAGTGCCAAATTCCTTTTTCTTGGAAAATGTTAATGAGCTCCTAAATAATCAAAATATCTTTTTGTCTCATTTCATACAACTTCCCATTGTAACTAACAAGTGTGACCTGTAATAACTTTTCTATTAAGTGGAATTTGTCTTTGGTGTGCTTAGAAAAAAAGGCGAAGGGAATGTTTGATTTCAATATTTAGCTCTAATGTTTAATTAAGTTTTTAATCTAGAAATATATTTATGAAGTGAACCCTTAGGGATTGTATTTAAATTACGTAACAGCTCAAGGGGACGGGCATTTTGTTATGGAAGGGGCAAGGGGGCCTTCAATCGTGTACGTAATTTTTTTTTTAATTCGCAAGAAAATTTTCTCCTGAAGATTTATTATAAAAGGATTATCATCTTTTTAAAGGAATCTGTATTATCATCAGAGATAGTTACCAACAGTGTAGATAGCTTATTCACTTCCGTCAAAATAGAAATCAAGCTATCGATCAAGTTCACACTTAAAGTAACGGAAAATACTTAACGTAATTTTTCGGAGAAGATGGAAAATGCATTACAAAAATTTTTTAATTAAATTTTTTCTGAAAAAAGATCCACTTTCGTCGCTCCACTGGGAAGCGAACCAGAGAGTGGAGCTCCCAGTGGAGAAACGAGAGTAGATCCTTTTTCAGAAAAAGTCTAATTATCTTTTTAGTTATAAATTGTATTCTTTGGTTGAAAATTCAACAATTTTCTTAAAAAGACACCCTTTTTCGTTGTAAATTAAACTATTTAATTTAAAATGCGTTTTTTCGGTAAAAAAGTCAGCTCTTCTTGTAGAACAGGAACATTTTGTTTAAAATTTTGTTAAAAATTTAACTTTTTTTTTAATGCATTACATCTTTCTTGGATGAAAACGCAAATATTTCGTTAAGAATTCCACAATTTTCTTGAAAACTCATACTTTTTGGTTGAAAATTGAACTATTTCGTAGAAAATTTACCTTTTGTTTAAATTTAATATTTTGGTGTTAAAAAGAGAACTGAAATCTTTTTTGGATGAAAATTCAAATATTTTTTAAAACAATTTTTTGTTTTAGGTTGAAAATTCATCTGTTTTAAGAGAAAATAAATCTTTCTTAGACAAAAATGCAATTGTTTGGTGGAAAATCAAACTATTTCGTTTGTCTTTTTTTATTAATAAGTCGTCTGTTTTGCATAACCTTCATCTTTTTTGGATAAAAATGCAACTATTTGGTACAGAATTCAATTATTTGGTGAAAAATTTATCGTTCTTTGGTGATAAAAATTGGTATTTTTTTGATCGAAAATTCAAATTTTTTGGTAGAAGCTTATTTTTTGTTAACAAATTTATTGTTATATTATATTACTCTTTTATTATTTATTTATTATAGTTTGATCTTGAAAATTCAACTGTAATATTTTTTTGGATGAAAATTCATTTTAAAAAATTTAATAAAAAGCCATCTGTTTGAAGAGAAATTTAATCTTTTTTGGATAAAAATTCAAGTATTTGGTAGATAATTCCACAATTTTGTTAAAAAATCATTCTTCTTAGTTCAAAAAATTTGTCTTTTTGGATTGATCAGGAAAAGTCAACTGCAATCTTTTTTAAGAGAAAACTCAACTATTTTTTTTTAATTTATTTTTTTTATTAGAAAATGTATCTGTTTTAGAAATTTAAAAAAAATTTATTTAATTAAATTTTTTTAAGACTTATATTTTTAGTCGAAAATTAATTGACTGATTAAAATTTAAATATTTTTTGTTCAAAATTATTCTTTTTCTGATTGAAAATTGAACTAATTGGGTAAAAGTTAAACTACATTGTTAAATCTTTATTTTATTTTTATTTATTTTATTTTACTGATTGATTAACTTTGTTAAGAATTCACTTTTTTTTAAGATTTATATTTTTAGTTGAAAATTCATTCTTTGGTTAAAAGTTGAACTATTTTGTTTAAAGATAATCTGTTTAAATTGAAATTGAACTAATTGAGCAAAAGTCAAACTAAATTATTAGACATTTATTTTATTGATTGATTATGTCTTTGTTTGAAAATTTAACTGTTTAATCAAAAAGCCTTTTTTTATTTAAAATGAATTTTTCAATTGAAAATGTAACTTTTCCATTTTTTTAAGATTTATCTTTTTATTTTGAAAGTAAATTTTTTAAATCAACATAAACAACACCAAGGTCTTTTTTAATTGAAAATTCTCCTTTTTCGGTGAAAAAATAATTTCCTTGGTTTGAAATTTCATGTTTGTTGGGTCCGTTTGCAGAAAATTGATTTTTTGCTGAAAAGTCCTATTTTTTGTTTAAAATTTCAATTTTTGTAAGGAAAATGCGTCTTTTGGTTCGAAGGTTCAACAATTTAGATAAATTTATTTTTCTTCAGTGAAAAATTTTTATTTGTTGAAAATTCGTCTTTGTTTTTAAAATTCTTTTTTTTTGTATAAATTTCATCTTTTTTATTTAAATATAAACTATGACACTTTTTTGTTGGGAAGTTATCTCTTTAAGTTGACAATTCGACTATTATGTTAAAAGTTTAATTATTTTGTTGAAAATTCAAGTATTTTGTTAAAAATCCATTTTTTTATACTAGAAAACACATTTTTTGGTTTAAAATAAATTAATAAATGTGAAAATTTTAAATTTGTCTCTGTAATACTGTTTTAGCTTGCTTATAAAAGTCTAATTGTACTAGAAATAACTAGCAAAAC